>JAYJMB010079076.1:3032-17479 GCA_036873735.1 Pouteria campechiana
CTTTTAAAGAGTAACTCTTCCAGAAAATCAAATGAGGATGCTGATTTTGAGTTATAGTATCTTTACAGAATATTATGCTTTAAGAGATTCTTTTGTATATATATAGAGAGAGAAATGCATTCCCTTTTTATAGTTGGTTGAATAGCCTATGTCAGTTATTCTTAAACAAGTATTGACATTGGATTATTGTTGGTTGCTTTCTTTTTTGTATCTAGTAAAACTTGCAATTTTGGCCTAGCCCACTAATTGGAATGGTTCAACAGGGGTGTCTATAGTTTCCTTCTTTGCCAAAAGCGACTTTGTTAGTGAATGACAAAGTGGTAGACACCTGTTTAGTCTTTTGATTTAAAACTTACTTTTTGTCTCATCCTTTTGTAGCTTTAACTTTGTGATTTCTCTTTTTGCAATCTTGCCTTTATAATGGCCTTCATAGCAGTATTAATGTTTAAGTGGTGGCATTACTTTTTTGAAAGAATCATTTTTCCATTATTGAATTGTGTTGGATGATGACTTATCATTATATAGATGTTATAAGCTTTTTGTGGCTTTATAAACTTCATTTGTCTTGCTGGGATAAGGTCTTCTAGACACACTATACATTTTGTAGCTTTATAAGTTAGTTCCTTTGATTTTATCAAAACTTTATTGATAGGTTATAAGGTAGAATCTTTTGATAAGTTGTTCACTATGAACTTTGTTGGATTTGCTGCTTATGGATTATCTTCTTTGAATGATTATACTAAATTAGCTTGAGATTGGGTATAAGTATATTCTTTTTTTTCTCTTACTTTATCTCTTTCTCTTTTTTTTCATTTTTGCTCTATTTTTTAATTTTTATTTTTGTAAATACTTTGTTTTTTCTTTAATTTTTATACATGGTCTTTTTTGTGTTTTCTCTTTTTTTTTCTTATATATATATTGTTTATTTAGAGTAACAAGTTGCTCATTGTTAAATGGATATTTTTCACATTTTGCGACTTTATAAGCATGTCCATTGGGTAGTTTGGCATTGACTTTGTCAAGATCCTTTACTTGGATGTTATTTAGAATGATATTGGTGATGCACCCATTTAGGGGGAGATGTTGACTGGTGTTGAATTGATGCTTTATGCTATAGCTTTCAGACTTGTCTTTCTATTTTGGGCTTGTACTAAACTCCTTTAAGGCTTATTGAGTGACTGGTTGGAGTGAAGAAACATCAATACCCATGTACTTAACTTTGTCAAGGCTTGTTCACTGATTGATTAGAGTGTAGATATGTGGATATTCTTGTAATTGACTTTATCAAAGCTTGTGAATTGGTTCTTAGTGAATTGGTGCTAGATTGTTGCCCTCTACATTTTGTGGCGTTACAAGCTTATCTGCTTGATTTGAGCTTGAATTGATCAAGATGTGCTGATTATGAGCTATATAAGATGGTGATGGCAATGCCCTTTGTTAAGGCTGGGTGCTGATATAGGTGATTGAAGTGGAGACATGTGGATGTCTTATACTTGATTTTGTCAAGGCTTGCTTGATCATGACTATTACTTCTACTTCCCATCTCTTTTGGATTATCAAAACTTGAGGTATTTGGTGGGAAGTGGCTTACTAGAGGTAGGTAAGCTAGGGAGACTAAGAAGATGATAGAAGCTAGGAATGTTGAAAGATAGGCAAAGGCTGGAGATGTTGGAGGAATTGAGGCACCTAGATTGACTAAGGATGTAGATGAAATAGACTAAGGTAGGCAACCATTGTTTTATCTTATGTTTTGAACAATGACTTATAGGAATTGGATAGGAATAATTGTTTTTATTCCTCTTGGATACAACTTTTTGTAGATGTAACTTGAACTTACTTGTGTGTTTGGGTGTTAGTTGAAACTTTGTATACTCCCTTTTGGTTCCAATTCTAGGCTAATTTTACTTTTTTTTAGCAATCATTGTGTAAATATTTTTTAATCTGAATAGGTGACCATATTAATCACCCTATTTGAATAAATGAACTTTTTCTTGCATACTTCCTTATCCTTTAGATGTTTCTTTTGAATTGAAATATTGGTCACAAACAAGTTCCTCTCTTTGTAGCTCATTGCAAGGCTTTTTTTTTTTGGCCAATTTGATATCTTTTCCTTTCTTTCTCCTTTCATTTCATCATTTGATATGATTTAAACTCATGTCATGATGTTTGTCCCATAGTTGTTAAAGGCACACTTAGGTGCAAGACAGTTTAAAGTGCAACCAAAGTGCCCCAAGGCAAGGCGCTTTCCATTAATTACATCATAGGCATGCCTTACTGCAGCTTTTATGGAAATGTTTATGCAATGAATGCTATCCATGAAGTGGGTTTGTATAATTGTTTAGACAAAAGGTCTTATTGCCTCAAAGGTTTATGCCATTTAAAAATAGAATTTTGCAACTTGCTTGTAATGCTTTATCCATATTTTATTTTAGCTCAAAATGCAGATTTTTATGATGTTGAACTTCTTATTTTATTTTATTTCAACTTAAGGATCAATGGAGAACTACTCCTTTAGATAGATTTGATGGTTCTCCTTTGAGCTTCAATCACTCAATCCAATTACCCTTTTGCTTGTTGGTCAACATTCCCTAATGGAGTCACCATCTCATAATACTTCTTTAGATATTATCATGGGCCAAACAAAAAGTAAATGTGAAAAATCAATGTCTTGATGGAAATGATTTTGTAATGGACCTAATTAAAATGTAATTTTTATGGCCTAGAATGTAAAGTGGTTTGAGTAATGAAAGAAGTAGAATATGTGCACTCTTTTAATGACTATATTGTTTTTCAAATGGATAGTAAATGGATATAAGAGTGAATCGATAATTGGTATTCTTTAATAGATTATTCATGAACTCATTGATCACAAAAAACTATTAAAAAATAAAGAGTCGCCATTGATTCAAAACATGGGGAATCAAACCCAATTTTTTTACTCCAAAGTGATCTACTTCAATTAGATTATTTTACATAGATTGGAAAGCAAGCTGGGATGGGCATTCATTTTCAAGAGATTGGAAA
Organism: Pouteria campechiana; assembly: GCA_036873735.1. Classification (NCBI taxonomy): domain Eukaryota; kingdom Viridiplantae; phylum Streptophyta; class Magnoliopsida; order Ericales; family Sapotaceae; genus Pouteria; species Pouteria campechiana. The sequence goes on from JAYJMB010079076.1 coordinate 6,057, forward strand.
GCAAGTAGGGCGGTAGATGGGTATTCATTTTCAAGGAAATTGTGGAAGTTTAGGAGGGATGACTTGTTGGCCTTTTGGAGCAACTTTTGCACTTCATTTTTCGCTTCTTTTGAGGAGTAACTCTTCTGGAAAATCAGAATGAGGATGCTAATTTCTGGTTGTAGCATGACCTTTTAGAATCTTGTGCTTTTGGAGATTTTTCTATATATATTAACGGGGAAATGCATTCTCTTTTTATAGTTGGTTTAGTAGCCTAGTTGCCAGTTGTACCTGGACAGATGTTGACACTTGATTAGTGCTGGTTGTAAGGGTGGATCCTACCCTAATAATTATTGTATTTGTGTTATCTTTTTTACGTTTTTTTCTTTATAGCTGCTGAAATTTGTAATTAGGACTTGGCCCACTAGTTGGAATGATTAAAAAGGGTGTTTAAAGCTTTCCTTAATTGTTGCTTTTAGTTTATTGCATTTTTGTTTGCTTCTACTTGCTTACTGCTAAGATAATAGATTATTAGGTGAGTGGTGCAGTTCCATCTACAATGAGAGTTTGTACCATTTACTCCGTATCAGTAGTGTTATCAGAACCTGACTGGACTGGCCGGTTCGACTGGGTCCATTCTAGGCATTGGGTCGATTGAGACCGGTCCAGGTCAATACCAAAAACCTGGACAAAGTGCGATTCATATGGGTTCAATTTTATAACATCATAATTATATTATACTGACATCATAGTTTGAACTGGTTCGATTGAATGGTGCGATTAGGTTGAACCAAACCAACTCAGTGGCCGGTTCAATTACGGATCCGGTTCTGACAACATTGGGTATCAGTATCACAAACTTTTAACTGCGGAGATGGTTTAACTGCTCCGCTGCAATACGTCCAACTTAGCAAGCCCATTCAAATCACGAAAAAAAACGATTGGATCACTGAAACACGAGATTGAGCGGCGAGCAAAATAATCACGAAAACAAGACAGCTTGTGAGATACCAGACCAAGATACAATAACGGCTTGGCCAGGACGAGAAGCAGATGACGAGTCATTTGCATCTCCTGCCCCAGTATCTTCTTCCAGCCCACTTCGGCGCATTTCGTTTCTCTCCTCTTCGTGTAATTCTCCCTTCGCTGTTGCCCCTTTCCAGGTGCTTGTCAGCATCTTCGTCGCCCATCGCGGATAGAAGAATTCGTCCGACAATGGCCGCCCTTCACCACTCCCAGGCCGAACGGGAAGTAGGCCCACTAATCCACACCGTACACCTGCCCGGAGGAGAACCTGTCGAAATCGTAGCAGCTCCGGGCCTCTCCGGCTCTGATTTCAGGTGAGCTCTCTCTCTGCCTTCTGTTTTTTCCACCACGCTGCCATGATTCACCTACATTTATCAATCAAAACTGTTCAATTCTTTGAATGGATGGGCTGTAGGCGTTTTCGATTAACCTGCGTTTGTGCTAGTGCATATTCCAAATCCTTCTATTTATTGCAATTCCGAGTATTTCTGGTGCAAGAGAGAGTAGTAGACTGTGCCGATGTCTTAGCTCACCAAATCAGATCATCAGGAACGATGCTTAATGTATTGAAAAGAATTTCTCATCAAAATCATTGAAATATTCAGTTGGAATGTTCAATGTTGCCGAACCGCAAGTAATTGGGATGGTGATTGGATTTCGTTGATGAATGAAGCACATTGCCTTTTGCCAAACCCCAAGTAATTGTTAGATAGAAAACTCAAAGGTTAGAATTTAGAAAGAGTAAATAAATAATAGAACTTAACCAAAAAAAAAAAAAAATTCATAGTTTAAGGCTTGACAAAATTGTCAATTTCTCAAGACAAATTTGTTGCTCTCTCTATGTGCAAACTGAGATATAAGCGCAACTTGTTTTCTGGATACAATGAACTCACGAATAAAAATCAACACTAAGATTTGCACTTCTAAGTGTTGAACAGATCCTCAAATCGAAACTTTCTTAAAATGTCAACAACTTATGTAGATAGAGATGAAATTGAAAGTAAGGCAATCTCGACTTCTCACTGTATCAAGCAAAAGAAAATTTTGATACCTTAGCACGAATCTTTACTAGAATTAAATGGGTTCTATAGCGTCTTGATGTCTCTTCACAAAAGACACTAATACACCTTTTCAGAACTCTGAACACCTCTTAACTTCAGAGACGTAACCCTTCACTTAAATAGACGGAGTGAAGCGGTTTATCTTATCAGTTTTCAAACCGTTCAATTAACTGACTATAACTGTCAAAATATATTTATTAATATTAATAAATCCTAGCTTCTTAGCTCCTTACGACGATACACACGTGCGAAGTGCAAAGTGCGCCAACACAGACACCAAAAGACGCCCAAGTAGCCCTTCCGCCCGCACCACGTGCATGCTTGCGGACGGTGTGTTGCACTGTCTTTATGGAGATTCGAACCCAGACATTCTGTAGCAAAACCTTACTAAGTCACCACTATGCCAGATAATAATTTTTAAAATCTCTTTAACAAAAAAATAATATTTTATTTTTAAAATTTATTTAAATGCACTAACAAATCCCCCACACTTCAAAAATAATAATAATTTTTTTTGGCATAATAAAAAATAGACCATAATTAAAGGTGTCTTGTAAATTTGAACCTTTAGATTTGTGCATAATAATCAAAGTTACATCAGGTACTTGGTAATCCCTTAGTTTTGAACCAAAGACCCTTGTGACATAATTGGATAAATAACACATATCTATTAAAAGAAAATTTCTTTGAGGACCTATGAGTGAGCACATTTATAGTCTTGTGCGTATCCTATTTTTCATGAGTATTACATAAACGATCCCAATCTCCTTAGAAGCGACCTCACTTCTTTACTCATATATTTAGATCTACCAAGGATATTTTTACTCCATCCTAACATTTAAGTTTATAGATCTATTAAGAGTTTTTACTCAACTTCTCATAAATATGCAATAACCTCACATTAGAACTTAGAAATAAGATTCAATAAATTTTCTAATATATTTTCAAACACCTTCTTGATTCGTTTTTCCTTTTAAACCTAGCTTATTATTTCAAAGCTTAGGTGGGGTTCCTATCAAGGGTGAAAGATCATTCTTAATGGATCTTAGTTCCATTCCTTTAGTTATTTTTCTTAGTTGATCCCTCGACATTCCTTTTGTTAAAGGATCAGCAAGATTTAAGATGGAGTTTACATATTCTACTATAATTGTTCCATCCGTTAATAATTCTTTAATATAATTATGTCTTAGACCTATACTTCATGACTTTCCATTGTAAGTTCTACTAGTAGCACGACATAGTGTTGCTTGACTATCATAAAATATTGATAGGGCTAGTGTTGGTCTAGGCCAATATGGGAGTTCCATTAACAGATATCTAAGCCACTCCCCTTCTTTAAATGCATCATTAAGTGTAATAATTCACTCTCCATTGTATAGTGAGACATGCATGTTTGTTTTTTGATGCCCATGAAATTGCTCCTCCATCGATAGTAAATATCTATCTAGTAGTTGACTTGAATTCTATACAATTTGCATTCCAACTTGCATCACTATAACCTTCAAGAACAGCAGGATATTGTTTATGATGTAATGCAAATTCTATAGTTCATTTCAAGTATCTAAGCACTTTAGAAATAACTTTCTAATGCTCATGACTAGGATTACTTATATACCTAATTAGCATTCCAACAGCAAATGCTATATCAGGTCTAGTATTATTCATGACATACATTAGACTTCCAATAATTCTTGCATATTCTAATTGTGCATGACACCTACTAGTATTTTTAATTAATTTAATACTTGGATAATATGGTGTTGAAACTGGCTTATAATCAAACTAATTAAATTTCTTTAACACTTTCTCTATATAATGAGATTGTGTTAAAGCTAATCCATTTCCTACCTCAAGTATTTTAATACCCAAAATTACATCAGCTTTACCCATGTCCTTTATACTAAACTGGCTACTTAGAAATCTTTTAGTTTCTTCAACAATTTTAATATTTAGTCCATATATTAACATATCATCTACATATAAATAAATAATAATAGAACCTTTAGTATATATACACTTGTCTGTTTCATTTATTTTAAAAACATAAGATTAAACTATTTGATCAAATTTTTTATGCCACTGTTTTGGAGCTTGCTTGAGTCCGTAAAGAGATTTAATCAATTTACACACTTTCTTTTTCTATCCAAGCTGAATGAATCCTTCAGGATGTTCCATATAACCTTTCTTGTCGAAATTACTATTTAAAAAGGCTGTCTTCACATCCATTTGGTCAATAATTAAATGATTAATTGCAGTAAGTGCAATTAATATTCTAATGGAAGATATCCCGACAACTGGAGCATAAGAGTCGAAAAAATCAATTCTTGATTTTGGTCTAAACCCTTTAGCCACTAGTCTGGCTTTAAATTTATTAATGCTTCCATCAAGATTCATTTTCTTTTTAAAAATCCATTTACACCCTATTAGTTTTGAACCTGGAGGAAGATCTATCAAGCACCATGTATTATTAGACATAATTGAATGCATTCATCTTCAATTGTTTCCCTCCAAAATTGAGCATCAAGATATGAAAGTGCTTCATTACGTGTCGATGGATCTCGTTCAACACTTAATGGTAAAGGCATTTCTTTTTTAATTTCATCCCTATTTCCTTCAACCAAAAATAAATAAAAATTAGGCTCGAAAGATGTTGCTTTTCTTATTCTTTTTGATCTTATAATTTTATCACCTTCTAGGTGAATTTTGTTTTTAACTGAAATATTTTCAAAATGCTCAATCTCATGTTCATCCTTATTTTTAACATTATCATAAGTATTTTTGATAAAATCTTTATATACTATATTTTCAAAAAATATAGAATCCCTAGACTCAATAATATTATTTTTATCTGCAAACAAAGATTGCTCCAATACTAGAAATCTATATACTGGACTATTCAATCCATGTCCAATAAAGGTACATTTAATTCCTCTTTAACCCAACTTTGATCTCTTAGAATCAATAATTCTGACTTCTGCTATGCATCCCCATACTTTAAAATATCGAAAACTTGGTTTTTTCTTTTTCCATAATTCATATGGAGACAAGTCAGATCCTTTGTGAGGAATATAATTTAAAATTCTATTAGAAGTATATAATGTTTCTCCCTATAAATTAAATGGTGAACTAGAATTTATTAACATACAATTAATCATTTCAATTAATGTTCTATTCTTGCATTATGCAAGACCGTTTTGTTAAGGACTATAAGGTGCAGTAAATTCATGAATTATACCATTCGTTTCACAAAATTTATTAAATTCATTAGAAGAATATTCTCCTCCTCGACCAGATCTAAGAGCCTTAATTTTAAGATTCAACTGATTTTCAACTTTAGCCTTATAAATTTTAAATTTATCAAAAGCTTCATCCTTATGCTTAATTAAATAAACATATGAAAATCTAATAAAATCATCTATAAAAATATTAAAATACCTTTTACCATCACGTGTCAAATTATTATTTAAATCGCATATATTAGAATGAATTAAATCTAAAGATTGTGTTTTTCTCACACTACCAAAAAATGGTTTTTTAGTTATTTTAGATTTAGCACATACTTTACATTTACTTTCTAATTGAATATTATGTTTTGGGATTAAACCTAAATTCATCATTCTATTTAATGCATACAAATTAACATGACCCAACCTATCATGCCCCAATGATACAGAATCCACAGAGTAAGCAGAAATAATAATATTATTATTGAGTTTAATCAGGCCATTACAAGAATATCCTTTACCTACAAATACACTAGTTTTGGTGATGACCAACTTGTTAGACTTATAGACTAACTTGAATCCTCTCTTATTGAGAAGATCCCCTGACACTAAATTTTTGGACATATCAAGAACATGAAATACATTCATCAACATCAATTTCTTTCCAGAAGTGAATTGAAGCTCCACATCTCCTTTTCCAAGGACCTCAACTTGATTTCCATTGCCCATCTTTACACTCTGATCACCAGAGATGGACACATAATTTTTAAACATATTTTCGTTCATTTGATATATGTATAGTTGCACCATTGTCCAACTACCACCCTCTATTAGTGTCAATAGTATTGACTTCAGTCACCATTGCAACCCTTGTTTCTTCTGTCACGTTGGCTTGAGCCTTCAATTACTTCTTCCTGATCTTGCATTCCTTTATATAGTGACCTGGTTTATGGCAAAAGTAACATTTTTCCTCCTCTATGCCTTTCTTATTAAATCCTTTGTCTTTCTTTGGAGGAATTGACTTAGAATTTTGAAGACTTTTATTTACTTCTTCCACTATATGAGCCTTCGTATCGTTCTGTTGGACCTCATCCTTGTTTTCTCGATTCCTAGATTCCTCTTCTATTTGACGATGATGTTGAAGTGCTTCAAGAGCGTATTTCTTCTCATCATGCTTTAATTTCTTTTTATAATCATACCATGATGAGGGTAATTTAGCAATTATCACTTCGATTTGCAATTCTTTAGGAATTTCGATGCCAACAATTTTTATCTTATCAACTATACTTTGTAGTTTAGATATTTCTTGGAGAATAGGTTGGTCATTTCTCAACTTATAATGGACATATTTATCAATTAAAAATTTCCGAGTACTAACTTCTTCGATTTTATATTTTGCTCTAACTTTGTCCATAACTCTTTAGCACTAGATATCTGTCGATGTGAATTATAAATAGAGTTTGAAATAGCTTTTAAGATACAACCTTTACCGAGGAAATCATCTTCTTTTCTTTTCTTTCTTGAAGCCTTGAGTTCCTCAGTGTTAGTAGGAGTAGGATCAGGACTAGGTAAAATATCATCCAGGATATAAGACAATTTGAGATTATTCAAGAAGAACAGAATTTTCTGTTGCCATCTTGAGAAGAATTGACCCTTAAATTGGTCAAGCCATACGAAGTCTTGATTCATCACTTGAATGGAGTGTATAGTTTCCATTATTTATTTACTTGAGCATATCTGTTTTGAATATTAAATAGAAAGCTCAAAGGTTAGAATTCAAAAAGAGTAAATAAATAATAGAACTTACAAAAAAAAAAAAAATTCGTAGTTCAAGGCTTGACAAAATTGTCAATTTCTCAAGACAGATTTGCTGTCCTCTCTATGTGCAAACTGAGATATAAGTGCAGACTATCTTCAAGATACAATGAACTCATGAATAAAAATCAACACCAAGATTTGCACTTCTAAGTGTTGAACAAATCCTCAAATCGAAACCTTCTTGAATGTCAAAAAATTATGTAGATAGAGATAAATTAGAAAGTAAGGCAATCTCGACTTCTCACTATATCAAGCAGAAGAAAATTTTGATACCTTAGCACGAATCTTTACTAGAATTATATAGGTTCTATAGCGTCTTGATGTTTCTTAACAGAAGACATCAAAACACCCTTTCAGAACTTTGAACAGCTCTTAACTTTAGAGACGCAACCCTTCACTTAAATAGAGAAACAAAACGGTTTATCTTGTCAGTTTTTAGATGGTTCAATTAACAAACTATAATTGCGAAAATATATTTATTAATATTAAGAATAATAAATCCTAGCCTCCTAGCTACTTGCGACGATGCGCACATGCAAAGTGCAAAGTGCGCCAACACAGATGCCAAAAGATGCCCTAGCAGCCCTTACGCCCGCATCGCGTGTGTGCATGCAAATGGTGAGATTCGAACCCAGGCATTCTGTAGCAAAACCTTACTAAGTCACCACTATGCCACATAATAATGTTTGAAATCTCTTTAATAAAAAATAATAATATTTTATTTTTGAAATTTATTTAAATACACTAACAGTAATTGGGATACCGATTGGATTTCATTGATGAATGGAGTGCGTTGCCTCTTGCCAAACCCCAAATAATTGGGATACTGATTGGATTTCATTGATAAATGGAGTGCGTTGCCTCTTGCCAAAACCCAAATAATTGGGATACTGGTTGGATTTCATTGATGAATGAAGCACGTTGCCTCTAGCTTTTATATTTATGCTTTTCAGGCCTCCAATCTATCTTTTTAAAAATTATTTTTTAATAGTATTTCCCATTGAATATGATCCCCATCATGTTCAACATAAGCATCTATCATGTTAGCAGTATGCATCAATTGAGCTATTAACTGGAAGTATAGAAACTGAAAACATGCACACAATGTTAATGCTATAGAGGCTAATCCAGTGGTCATAACAAATTGATGCATCTGTCTTGTGTATAATCAGTGGCTAGCATCTGTTATGCTAACTAGATATGATAGGTTGATATTGATTTGTCAATAGCATAGACATCTGTTTGATGGTTGTCATCAAGTTATACTGTACTAAGGCTTTAAGCCATGCATTTTATGGTACCTTAGTTTTGGAACTCCAACATCCCCTGCACCATTTTGTGTGATAGCAGGAATTTAAGCTCTCCTGGGAATTTGAACTGAATGCATTATAGTAGATTTACTCTCCTAGGATAGTCTCCTGCCTAAGTGCATTGATTTTATTGATTCGTATCTTTTGCTGCATAATTAGACTTGTTTGTGACTCAATGAAACAAGCATCTTCTTGGCATGACATGATATCTGTTTCACTAACTTGTAAATGATTCCTAAGCATTGAACATGATGTCACAGGAATGCGATTGGTTCAAGTCTCTTCAAGCAATGGTTGCAAAATATGCAAAGTGAAACTGGAGCTTTGGCAGATGGTAGCATGTCTTTGCAGCGAGTTCTGATTCAGGTAGCTTACATGCTTGACCTCGGATACATTATTTATCTAGTTATTCAATGTCAGTACTTGGTGGAAAGATGAAGAACAATAATTAATTATGATGAATAACTAGTAATTGATTGCTAGGGATAATGCAGTTCTATCATTCTTTCTTCAAGGTTGGTTTATTGTATTACATCTTCCTATATTCTGATTATTGACCACTTTTCTTTCATTTATACAGCCCTCAATATTAATGATTTTTCTTCACATATGGTAACAGGGAATAGACTTGTTTGGAAGACGTGTTGGTTTCTTGAAGTTCAGAGCTGATGTTATCGACAAGGTATCAGGGAAGAAGGTAATAAGTTGAATTACCCTGCTGCAGCTTTCAATTCAGATTCATGTCTGTTCCTGTTTTTCGGTTGTATAAAGATTAAACAAGTTGGTTGTTATAAGTTTAAACATGATGCAATGCATATGGTGAGTATTCTTGAAATTTATCTCCTTTTTCTGCCCCATAGGATATCAAAACTGTGTGATAGTAATCTTCTGGGTTTGGTTTCTTGGTTTGGCCAGGATGCAGCAGTATATTGAAAAAGAAAAGAGGAAAGAAGATTAGGGAGTGCAAAGAATAGATGTATGGGATATATAAGAATGGAAGGAGATAGTAGCTTGATTACTTGAAAAAAGAGAATTTTGGACAACTCCATTGCTTAATTTAGAACAGAACCATCTTTATTAGTGCCAAGGTGTCTGTATTTGCAGATATAATCAAGCCATGTAAGCTCTGTATTGATATTATCAGAGAAATTTAAAAAAAAAAAAGAAAAAGAAAAAAGAAAAGATGCATTGAGCTCTAGCAGCTGCTACAACTTTTCTGCAACTGTGCTACATGCTGGTCTTATTGCTGTTGTTTGCTTCACTGTTAAGTTCATTTCCATACTAATTCCAATTGGTTTTCTCTCCTGAGTGTTTACTGGTTCATTATGTCCTTTGTTGTTTGCTTCAATGCGATTTCCTTGGCAAATCTTTGGGAAAATGTGTTGTTTTGTGGACCATGACCATTTTCTTTTTAAAATAATTTTACTATAGGTTCCAGGTATTGTATTTGCACGAGGACCAGCTGTTGCTGTACTAATCCTTTTGGACTCAGGAGCTGAGACTTTTGTTGTTCTCACAGAGCAGGTAAGAGTCCAGTTTTAAGATGACCTGATTTATCAGTAGGTTACATATATGGTCAGCAATTTGTTCCAAAGAATTAGGGCCTGTTTGGCCCTGTGTTACACGGCGCTAAAAGAATGTTTAAAGTGTCAGAAGTGCTTCTGCACAGAAAGCGTAATGTTTGGCTGGAATACACCACGCTTCTTGGAATCCATAAAAGCTGGTTTTCCGAATTTAGAAGGAAGCTCCGATTCGGAGCTTTTTCCTTACCACAGGAAATGGCTTTTTATTAAACAAGCTTAATAAATAGCTTAAATTTTACCGCCAGGCCAAACAAACCCTTAAGCTCATTCAGTTCATTAATTCACTGATGGATGTTTCTGTACATGAAAGGTCAGGGTTCCTGTTGGTAGGTATGTTTTGGAATTGCCAGCTGGAATGTTGGATGATGACAAAGGGGATGTGCTTGGGACAGCCGTCCGTGAGGTAAAGTCCTTTCTTTGCTCTGTTCCAGGATCTTCCATCTCTTGCAACTTCGTGTTTGACTTGACTCCACCATTTGAACCATTTTCAGTTTCAACTTTGTTGTTGGCTGTTTCAGTTTATAATGTTTGTTCAAATATTGTGGTAGGTTGAAGAGGAGGCTGGCATATGCTTAAATGTGGATGATATGATTAATCTCACAGCCCTTTTGGATCCATCAACTGGATGCAAGGTTATCCCTTCACCGGTAAGTCAGCTGCAACTGCTCATCCTATTCATTTGGATGTATTCAAACTTGCTTTTCCTATCCACTCTGTTCTATGTAAGAAATAAGTGGTGCTATGATGTGAATTCTTCTTCTCTCAGTATTTGTATCTGTGTCAGATGTTCTCCAAACATGTTGTGAGGTGGAGGTGCTAAGGTGGGATCTGCATTGTAATAGATGGGAAGTACAGCGCCCAATTAGTTAGCAAAAGCATTTAAATGGAATAAACTGCTTGGCAATCATTCACATTTGATATGGATTCATCCTAGGTGATTGGACACAAGTGACTTTTTTGCCTGACATTATGAGGCTTCATTGATTAATGGTTTTGCTGCGCATAGTGAGGTTCTTAGGAAGGCTTGATAATAAGAAAAATGCAAAGGAGGTCTGCCAACCGTCCTCTATCCAAGCTTGACGACAAGCATCGCTGCTGTTTACTTCTATACTTGAACTATTTGATATTTTTCTATTGTCTATTTTCTAGGGGGGATGTGATGAGGAGTTGAGCCTATTTCTTTATAGAGGACATGCAGATCCGGAGGTCATAAAAGCACTGGAAGGGAAAGAAACAGGCCTTCGTGAACATGGTGAGTTGATCAAGGTGCATGCTGTTCCCTATGATAAGCTCTGGCGCATGACTGCTGATGCAAAAGTTCTTTGTGCTATTGCAATCTATGAGATGGCCAAGAGAGATGGGCTTCTGCCTCCAGGGAACCGGGCAAATCCTTCTTCCTGAAGATCCTTGTTACATGATCCT
>JAYJMB010079087.1:0-22288 GCA_036873735.1 Pouteria campechiana
CCAAATTTTAGGTCAAAATAATATAAATTGATCAATTTAAAATTAAAATATGAACATATAAAGAAAAAATGTTAGACACAATTACGCATCTATGTTTACCCTAAAAAGTTTTTTGTCGCTTTCTCATAATATAATAGAATTTTAGTAAAAATTTAAGCTTAAATTAATTCAAAATGAGAAGATTAAAAATAAAGCAAAATGTCAAAAGGGTGGGACGCTATCAGCATCTCATTTTCAGGGCATTTAATGTTCATATTCTTTTAAGGGTTAAAACAGTGGACTTTGTTTATGAAATTTTATATTATAGTATTTAGTTATATATATTGTAACCTCATATTTTTATTTTTCCAAAATAAGATCACTAAATTGGTTTTTAATCAACCTCAAAAGGGGTACTTGGTAAGGTGTTCTGTTAGTGCACTGTTCATCCAAATTCCGTTATTTTCAATGCAATTTAATTCATGCTAATATAATACCTTAATTATGGTTGCGTGGGGCAGATAATTCATGTTTAAAATCATGTAACTCATATACAAAAATTTCAAATTACAGTTGCCTAAATTGTAATCATTCAAAGAAATCAAATTAAACTTAAAATAACTTAAAACAACTATCTGCTTACCTTGTTAATTTGGTTGATTTGCAATGCCCCTGAACTTCAAGATACACCCTTTAATGATCCCTTAATCACTCTCCAAAATCATAGCCTAATTAATAGAAAATGTATATAAAATTTCGTCAATTAACACACTTAATGCATAAGCTAGCTGTCCACTTGATTTGCATTCAATGCACTAACTGTTTGGGTCCATTGGCTACCGTAATAGGAGGGTAATTAAGCCATGATTATCCCCCTATCACTTGGATTAATTACCTTGCTTGATTTTTAAGTTTTCCTGGCCCAGAATCCCTTGGACAGCAGCTATATACGAGATCAATTTTCATTTTTCAATAACTTGTTTTAATGCAGCTAATCCTTCCTCCCTAACTAAATTTAATCAAGTCTTAATCATGTTGTAGATACCTTAATTCCATCCCCTAATCCCCACTTAAAAATTCCAACAATCCTAGTGGTTTAGGGTTTGATTTTTATCAAAAATTCAACATGATTTGCATGTACTTCTTCCATAACATCATCAACAACTTAATGGGATTAAATCCATACCTTAATCCTTGAATTTGCTTGGTGGGTCCCACTAATCAGCAACAAGATTCTAGATTTAGTTAGTTTTCACCCTTCTAATCCAAGAAAATTTGAATGTCATGGCCCACTAATCACATTTGCTAGCAATTTCTTCCACTAAACCAAGCTAAAATTGAAGATGGAAGGATAGAGAGAGGATCTCATGTTGGAAGAAGCATGAACAAGCTCTCTCACATTGGGAAGATAAGATAGATGTTACAAAAGTGATATTTATAATGCTTTGGTTATGGTAGTCTACACTCCATCAAAAATGATACTCATGCACCACACTTGACTTTCTAAAATCCCATTTAATCACCATCTTTAATACATGTAGGCTACCCATTTGGTGAATCATGTACCCAAATAAAATTTTCATACATTATTTTCATCATTTCATCATTTATTTTTCAATTAAATGTGATTAAATTAAAATTTTCCAGAAATTATTGGTAACTCGGTTTTTTGGCTTTCCACATGTAATTTTTAATTTTTCTTCAATTTACCTTTTTGAAATTTCCTGGGCCTTACAAAAACATAGCGAATCTAGGTGACGTATTACATCACATATCATAAATATGCCAGACAGGTATGAACACCTCATGACTGTGTGCACAACATATCATTTCTATGCACATATATATCATCATGAAATGTTTCCCATTTCATCAATACATAGGTTCATTCATTTATCATATACAGAACTCTAGGATCCTCAAAATCCCCACTGATTCATCACTACACACAAATAAGTATTATAAAGACACAAGATACTTTCTATCCCAAGTAATCCCATATTCGTATTATAAAAGATACATCAATCATTACAATCCAAGGGATAACATAATAACATCAATCTTTAACAAAGTGCAATATATCCACTATTCCCAATCATTTATACATGCCTGGCTTCAAACATATGGGATAACCAATATTCCATCCATGCATTCATCAAAAATAATGCCTACTTACATTAATGGAGTACAATTTCATAAATCCTCAAGCTCTATAGCTTGCTTCCAATCAATGCTCAAGGTCCCTACACACACAACAATTCGATTCACTTACAAGACAATTTTCACTAATGCATATGAAGTCAATAAATTACAACTTCTAGAAACTATAATTGGTCCTTTGAGATGTTCATATACCTTTTAAGTACATAACTACACTTTAACATTAGCCATAAGACTTTCTAACTTATATTCTTCTTTAATCATTCCTTAATCACATATTTCATATGTTAAATACATTCTTTTAATACCTCTTTATGGCCAAAGTTAGGCTACCATGGATTCATCTATTACATCATTTCCTTCATGGAAGCATTTCCTTATACATTTGTTATGCATAACTAGAAATTAATGTCCATATGATGTAGCATATGATCTAGTTCGTATTTAAACCTTTTTAATCCAAACAACTTCTTTAGTAGGTAATTACATCTCAGGTATACTAATCCTTCATCCCAATCCATTAGGCTTCTAAGGTTTCACTCAAACCCTTTTATATATTTTTATTTCTTATTTCATCGAACAATTCATATGCATCATGTCAATTATAACTTTTAGTTAAGTATATCAAGGGAATTTCATTCCCAACCATATACACTCTTCATACAACTCAAATAATATGTCATTATTGGGATGTGTTCCCCCCAATTGAAGGATGAATCCTTATTAATTCTTTTCTTTTTATCCTTTTTCTTTTCATTTTGGCATTTTTCCTTTTAATACCCCCAAACTTATCTTCTTTTTGATCACTCATACCTCTTTAACAATCATGTGCATCAAATATGTCTCTTAATAGGTCAAACATGGTTCTTAGGCTCAAAGGGTTTGGATGATGAAGCTGAAGAAAGAAAATTTGAGTGGTGGTCTTTCACATTCTTTGCATATGTCATTCTTTTATTAAGGCTCAATGGGGACACTAGTGACATGACTGTACCAGGTTAGCTTGAAAGGCTCAAACTAATGAAAGAATTACCTAAATCATTTTCTAGCAAACATTATCTTAAATTTTGCCTTGAAGGATAATCAAACAAGTTCTTGCATTCTTGTATTAATCAAAATATGTCACTAAATTCACAACATTATCAACTAATCCATATAAACTTTGCATGATCATAACATAAGGTGCTCAAAGAAATTTTGTCATTCATGAAAAAGAAGGACTTATCACAAGAATCATTAAATCACAAGGTAGCACCTATCCTTCCTTTTAAATCATGAGTCTTAACAATCAAAAATTAAATATAGGTTGATGGTCTACAAGAGAGAATCAATGAATCCAATCTCATTCAAATTCAACAATTTTGCATAATTGCTCTTGGATTTTCTTAGCGAAGTCATCAAAAGTGAAGCTCATCAAAAAAATTATACCTAAATTAGAAACAAATTGGCTAAAATTGAACACAAATCCTAGATACCTGCAAACTTAAACTAAACATTATCCTCAATATTAATATATATAATGTGGAAAGAAACTTCTTTATGGGGATGTATTGTCTTCTGATATTAGATGGAGGTTGCCTTTGATGGTGAAAAGAAAATTTTGATTCCCTCAAGAAGGGATTATTTGCGATCAAGAAAACCGAAAAGAACTTAAGTAAAAAGAGAAAATAAAACAAAACCAAAATAGAAGTAAAAATCCTAAGAGAGAAGGGATGAGAAATAGTTCTAATTCATAATCTTTAACTTGACTTTCTCCCTCTTTACTCAACATCTCTAAGGTGGATTTTAGCTTTTCGATGCTCAGGCTCGCCAAATCTTGGTATCAACTTGTCAAATTTTTCAAGTACACATAGATCACTCAATAACTTTTCAAACACCAAATTCCCAATAGCACATGGAATTGTGAAGCTACTAGAATCTTTGAGCTTAAGTGGTAGTTTGTTCTGTAGGATGGCTAAACACTCTTCATTCAACTTCACAGTTTTGTAATCCTTTAGCTTCCTTTTGTTTGGTAAGATCTCCTTCAAGAATTTTGCATAGCTAAGAATTTTTGCTAAGGCATCTGTAAAAGGAATATTAATATGGAATTTTTTAAATACATCAAGAAATTTGAAAATTTACTTATCCATTTTGTGTTGCTAGAGTCTTTGAGGAAATACAATTAAAGGCACATATGACTTGAGATTATCTAGAAAAAGTGTGCTCTTGCCTACTTCTTGTGGTTTTTCAGTAGCTTCCTCTTGTTTCTCTTTGGGAGACTCTTGTTCAACATCTTCTTCTCCCACGTGCTTACCACTTCTTAAAATTACAACCTTTACCTTTTTAATAAAATTTTTCTCTGTGTTTCGGGTAAAGAACCTTGTTGTCTTCCTGACAACATATTTTCCAACTAACCTACTTGCATTTCTAGATTTTTTATTGACGCCTCTTAATTTTGGAACCTTATGTTTGTGTTGTTCATGAAGTCTTGAGTGCTGCTAGCAAGTTTGGTAACTATCTCTTCTAGATTGGATTTCTTTTTTTCTGGTTGCTTGAATCCTAATGGTGCTCTCATTGCATTTTGATTACTCCATGAAAATTAGGGATGACTGTGCCACCCTTGGTTGTAAGTGTTGCTACAGGGGTTGTTTTACTATCTGTTAAATTTTCCAACAAGGTTAGCATTTTCACTAAGCTATGCAAAAGTGTTACCTACCTGACATTCTATGCTAACATGTCCTCCACCAAAAAATTTACATGTCACTCTCTCTGAATTTTCATGGCTGAAGCATTCATGTTGTCTATCTTTCAATTCAGTGTTTTAAACTTAGTAATTGCAATGAGAGCATCCATTTCATGCACTCCAATAGCTCTTCGCATCGGTATCCTCTCAATAGACCACTAATTACTGTTAGATGTCATTTCCTCCTCAAGGACCAAACTAAACACAAAAGAAAAACCAAAGTAATACCAACCTTGATTAGTATTGATATTAGTGTGCAATTTTACTAACTCCCTAAAAACGGTGCCAAAACTTGTTGAATCCCATGCAAGTATACATGGTAACAAGTAATATAGATGTAATGAGTATTGTTCCCTTGAGGAGTTGTTTGATTACCACACTAATTACAAACCTTATATCGGATTTGTATTGTTTGGTCAATTGATTTTTAGAAGATACAATAAAAACTACATCTAAACAGAACAATGAAGCAATCTAGGCAAACTCAAGACAAGTGAGAAAAAATCAATAGAAAGGATATCTAGGGAGTCAATTTCACCTAACAAATCCACTTGTATAAATGCGTTGCATTGATTAGATTACCATTCTCCTCATTGTCAATCAGATGCACTAAATTATCTACCACCCTTTCTCAAGTGCTATGGTAAGTGCACTTATTAAGGTTACTGTAATGCCCCGCTCCCTAGGCGCTACCATTTTATATCCTAAAGAAAAATGCTACCGAAATTTTTTGTAAATTCGGCAAAATCTCTCCTGATATATAAGGATTTTCATACTTGTATCCACACATACTCAATAGCCCCCAATTAAACAATGCTATAAACACACATATACACCCACATACTATCCAACATCAAAACCACATGGTAATGGCAATAGCCTAACTAGACTTGAATAAAGATGCACTCTCACACAACATATACATTTTATCATTATGACATGTCAATATAATAAATTAAGACCTCTAGCTTTGCTTGCACTCATAGGCAGCTATGGTATCGACTATGGATGTCCAGGGACTTCACTTCTTCCTGGAACATTGCGAGCAGTTGCAAAGTGGCAGCGCTTTGTTGCAGCAGTCATGCACTTGGATTTTTTGCACTATGCCACTTTGTGAACTTTGATATTTTTCATTTATTTTCCATTGTAAACCAAAATATGATTATCCACATGTGATTTGCACAAGTTATTTAACAATAATATAATAGTTGAATCATTATTTTGTATTTTTTAAAGTGATACTCATTTAAGCATAATTTCTCTTGTATATATTGATCCAAGACATTTTGATATGATGAAACAAGTTTAATGCTATAAGGATCAACATGATTTCTCCATTAATAAGTTTTTTAAGTTTACTTGAAGTAGGCAGCTTATGTAATATGCTTGCACATATTTTGTTCCTATAATATACTCATATTCCAAGCATATTTGTCTAAATTCTAAGCTTCATTAGCTAAAAGTATAATTAGCTCAAATCAAGTCTAAGATAAGTTTTGTTGTCATCAAAATCATACACCTAGATGTAATAGTTAAGTCTTTTAGTATCTTTTTTTTAATAATTACTATGGGTTGGTTCGATTTCGATACCCAACGCCTTGAACTGAACCTACCCGAAAAATGAATGCGGATAAGGAAGGTGGAACTAACCCTACCTTACGAGTTAGAAAGGTGGAATCAAACTTGCAAAAAATTGGGTCAGTTTCGGTTAGGTTCATGAGTACCCTAACCAAGTTGAACCCTCAAAAGCCAGATCGAACTTGCTTAAAATTGGATCAGTTCCGATTCTGCATGTGCCCTCAGGCCTCAAGTTCTGTGATGCCCTAGGATTTCGGTTTAAGGAATTTTTTTATTATTATTCATAAGATGACTTGAGGTGAGGAAGGAAATTTTTCATAGATCATTATCTAGATGTGAACGGCATATGAAGTTAATTTGCGTATTGAGCACCAAAGTATGTTAAAAATAAGCTATACATGAAAATGGCGTCACTTGATCCAATTTTTGGCATATAACTTGGATGATTAAGAAACAGTGTTCAACATAAATGTTATATCCTTGACATTATCTTTCCAACACATCAAAAATCACATAATTTAGATATCATATTAGGAAGTTATGGCCAATGCACTAAAACGACTCTTGGTGGATAATTAAGAATGCAAATGACAGGATTAACTTGATAAATCTTGAAATTTTATGTATTATTTATGCAAAATAATTTTAAAAATTTGTATGGAAGACTCATTGAGATAAAGGCATTTAAATAATATGAAATTTTCAAATGATTTATTAATTTTTTTGTGACACCCAAATTTTTGAGGTAAGAAATTTTCCTCTAAACATTTATATTTGGGGTAATTATGCACATGAATTGATTTAAATTGGTGTACAAATTTAATTATGCTACATGAGGTATTCAAAAGATGAGTTTTGATTTAAATGTTGCATGATATAATCTATATTGCAAAAAGGTTACTTTATGTGCATAAATGGATTTAGATATGCAAACAGATTTAATTATGCAAATTGGGGCATTTATATACATGAGTAAATTGGAATTTGGGTTGTGATTATTAATGTACATTAGTATATTTGAGAGGGAGGCACTAAATATTTTTAATTGGAAGAAATCATGGGTAATTGGGATTGCATGTATAAGTTAGGGCATCTACACCACTAGAGCACGAAAATGGGAGCACTTATGATGCTCCACCACCCTCAACAAAACCCAACTGCTCCCCTCTTGCAACCCATTCTCATGCCCTCTTGCAAGCCCCATCTCACATCACTTTTTCCTTTGATTTTGGCTAGAAAAAAATTTAATTTTCATGTGTTAATCTCATCAACATATTGAATCCGCAAAGGCTCTTCCCTTTTTGACATGCAAGAGGAAGGAGAAGGAGTTGTTTCTCTTGGTTGGCTATTGAATGTGGATAAAATTGGAGAATTAAGTTGGAGCTTCACATTTTGTAGAGGAAAGCAACATAAGAACAGATTTTGGTAAGTGATTTCACAACTAATACTTGCAATTTTGTTTCTAGGGTTGAACATTATAAAAATTTGGGCTGTTCATGGGGTAAACGCTAGAATTTATTTTGATTTTCAAGGGGGACATGAAATACATGTTTAATATGAAGAGTAGAGGCTGATTAGGCATGGAAATTTCACCCTTATTGTTGTCCACGAAGTGGACAGCAAGATGGGTGGGCATGATGGTGGAGATGGGCAGTGCGATTAGTGAAATTAATAATTAATTAGTTTGTTTATGATGATAATTTGGTGTTAAATTCATTAATTATTGACTATATGAAATTGGAGGATAATAAACCATGATAGATGTTGCGGAAATTTTGAAGTAATGCAATGCATATGACTTATTCGATGAAATGCATGAATGAATAAAATGAGCAGCGGTATTAGTGATATTCATGTTTAATTGAAATGTTTTAGATCTTAATTTGATTTTAGGATCATAAATCATTGAGTGTATATTGTTGAGAATCCATGAAACAAAGTGCATATTGCTAAAAATTTAAAGATTTGTGCATGCATATCACATGTTTGATGAAATGCCTATGTGAAAAGTGAAATATGATTAAATAATTTTGGTGCCACCCTAATTAAACATTAAACATTCCCTAATAAAATCTAAGTTATATACTAAATTAATGCTTAGAGGATGGTTAGAAGAATGGGTAGCAATAGGAATGCTTTGGAGTAGAAATTCACACTTGAAATTGCCTTAAAAGAGTCCCAAATTAAACAGCTTTGTAAATAGATTTTTGCAAGTTAATATGATGTTTATTTGTCTTGAATTAGTGCAAGAAAGAGGAGAGGGAGTAAATAGGTTTGTGCCCTTGGAATTCTATTAGTTCCATGTGAAAAAGATGCATTAAGAGCCTCTCATTGGTAGCTTGAAAAGTGGACTATAAAACTGAAATTTTCTAACCATTATAAACTATATTAATCTTGATTCCATAAGGCTATTTTGAGTTTATTGAGCCTACCTATAACACATGAGGTGTTAAAATGAGGAAAATTTTCCAAAAAATTTCTTGAATTATCATTAGAGGTCAAAACGTATGCAAATGTATTAAGTTGTGAAGGGGTTATTATGAAATTCCATGTATGGGATGATTATATTCTATTCGACTTGTTAATTTGAGAGGATAAATTGATTATTTTAATGCATTCATATTGATTATATTCATGTGGGAAGAAATTTTTGAAGTTAATTTGTGATTAAGCACCAAAGTATATTAAAAAGAAGCTAAATAAGTAAATGGTGTCACTTATATCATATTTTTGGCATAGATAGATGATAATTTAGAAAATGTATTCGACATGAAAGTTATAGCTCTTTAAATTAAATTTACAGTTCGTCAAGAATCATTTGATTTGAATATCAAATGAGAAAGTTAAAGCAAAAATACTACAATTGTCTCTAGAGCTTCATATTGTGTTGGAACAAAAGGTGTCACTTTGAGGCCAAACGACTCACAATGGAGGCTAAATCAAACACAGTCATCAACATAAAAGTTGTAGATCTTTAAATTATCTTTCTAATACATTATAAATCATATTATTTGGACATTTCATGATGAGGTTATGTCCAAAATACCAAAACTGCTTCTGGTGGGTAGCAGATTAATGTCGCGGCATTGCTTCAGAAAATGAGACTTTAGAGGGTAGCAAGTTACTCTCATGACACTAGAATCCAATGTCATGGCATTTGATTTGATGGTGCATTGAAGCACCAAAAAATGGCCCTATTTAAATGCTTCATCTCCTTCCTTTTGACCCATTCGAAGCCCCTTTCCTCTCTCATGCCCCAACCCTTGAAACCCTTGTTTCATACCCCATTTAGATGGGATTTTTGTTAGAAAAATCTTCCTTTTTTGGGTATGTATCATCTATATCCAAAGTATCCTAAGATTTAGCCATTTGGATGGTGAAAGAAGATGAAAATCCATCCTTACTATAATTTATGGAGGATGCATGAAGATTTGAGGCTGAATTCTTGTGCTAAGGAAGAAGTAATGCCCAAATGCGAGGTAAACCACTTTTCCCCATCCGATTTCATGATTTTAGTTTTCTAGGGTTTCATCCCTGTAATACCTAGGGTGTTAATTTTTGGGAAATGGTGTGTTTAAATACATTATAGTTGTTTTTAGTGGAAAAATGTTTGCTCCATCATTTAGGAGAATGAATTATTAAATTATGAATAAGGTTATTAATTAATGAAGCCATGTATTTGGACTTATATGAGGAACATTTTTGAGTATTTTTATGATGCATAAAAAGAGGACTAAAAAGTCTTTGAATGTTAGAATTATATGGAAAATATATTGTGTAAATATATGAGAAAAGTTAAGAAAAATAAAATGAAAATCGAATCAGGATGGGGCAACAAATTCAATGCTACGGCACCACTTTGGAATTTTGACAAGTGATGTCCAAATTTTTCTGGCACGGTGGTGTCAGATAACAGGATAAATTTGGGGGGGGGGTCCATTTCTTAGTCATTCTGTTGCATTTTTGTCTAATTCTATTTCCCTTTCTTCCCGCAGATCCTAACCTTGAAACCCACCTTGTGAAACCTTGATTTCTTGCTAGTTTTAATATGAAATCATTATGCCAAGAGGTATAATCCTTGTATCTTACATCTAAACCCAAATTCCATCCATTTAAACAAGAGAAGGAGCAAATCTGCTTTGTTGCTGTCCATGGAGTTCATGAAGTGTCTCGGGGGGAGAGGATGCCTATGCATGGAAATGAAGGTAAATTCATTTATTCCCAATTTATTTATTGATTCTACTATATTAGGGTTTTGGAAAATTATGAACAGTGTAATTTTGGGGAGAATTGATACAAAATGAGGAGGAGGAAAATGTTTAATTCATTGATGATAATATTTTGGGGCTGGTTTGAGCATGAAAAATCATGATTCATGCTTGTTAGGGTTTCTATGAATAGTAAATTTTTGAAATTTTGGGGAAGATGATGGAAATTACTACTGAGATCATAGGAAAAATATTAATTACTTAATTCTAGTGTTTTGTGGTGATTTGGACATGTTAAACCATGATTTATGTTTATTAGCGTTTAATAGAAACTTGTGAATAGGGAGTTTTATATGAATGACATGAATTGTGATTTAGTTCCTAGAGTGAGTTAAACTTGTAAAAATTAGATTTGTGATTATGACTTAATTGGGGAATTTACGGTTATGTGAAATTATCAAGGGGAAATGATTAAATTGTTAATTCCAATGTATTAAGATGGTTTAAACATAAGAAATTATGGTTACGAGGTTGTTTATGAAGTAAACAATAATCTAAGTGTAAGTTGTAAAGGGAATTTTGTGCATAATGAATTTGAATAGCAAATGATTGAATTAGAAGCCTGATTTGTTGGTTGTTGGAGTTAATTAATTTTTAATAACGTTATTTCATGATTAAGGGTCATTAAGAAGGAAACTACTCTCACTCACTTTGTTATGAAAGTGCAAATTTAAGAATGCTTATAAGGTAATTGATAAAATGTATTCATAAGCAATCATATGTGATTGATTGATCCTATTATAGTTTGTAATTGGCTATGCATAAAACCATTATTATGGTATATTAATTCCCTAGAATGTATGGTTAATAGCTGATTAAAAGAAAAGTGAAATTGGACAAGCCTATGGTTAAAGTTAAAGTGTCATTGTGCAATTAAAAGGCATATAGAACTATTTATGAATGAACCAAATGGTCTTTCTAAGTGAATGGAATCATTGTATGTGTAGGATCATCAAAATATGAATAAGACATTGTAATGCTTGAAGGAATTATAGAAATTGATAAATTGACCTAAACTAGCTTGATTAGAGCAATCTTAGTTTAAGAAATGTAATTGAATTAAATCATGATGTATGTTAGACATATAGGATTTGTGGATAGTGATTGGAGGGGAAGCTATGGAACCTAAGGAACTATGGAACTGGAAGAAATATTAGGTAAGTTGGCTTTTTGCTATCAAATGTAAGAATGGAGATGATGATCATACTATTTGTTTTTCAACCAAGCTGTTATGATAGGTTGATATGGTTGTTAATAAAACACATTCTCGATTGTTTATAAGCTATATGTTTGGATTTATGATGTGACATATTGTATGCCTAGTGGGGATAGCTAGATCCCTGGATTGTGATTGGATATGGATATTTATAATGTGTATAAATACATTACTAAGGGTAAGAATGACCCCTTGGTTATTCTCTTGTGTGATATATGATTATATTTGAAAACTTTGGGGCATTTAAATGATATGGAATGTCTTGTATAAGGTGATGCTGAACATGGACTATACATGCTCTGGATGTGAATATATATTGTTCTTGATTATTGATTATTATTTTCTAACCATGCCTACTTACTGAGTTACCCAGACTCATGCCTTCTTTATTTTAATTTTTAGCTGACAAGCCAGGTAAAGAATTCCTATTGTTGGTTGGGATTGTTGAGCAAGATTGAAGGCTCTTTAATTATGATATAATAGTTGATAATTGTAAATTTCAATATGTATTTTTATGTTTATATTTAAAGGATTCAAATAATGTATAATAAGATGTAATGGCATGTCATAATAAAGAATTTGTCACCAAATGGTATGAAAGCTAGTTAAGTATTATAGAATAGTATCTTAGATATGAGATTGTAAATGGTGATATATGATTCCCCTTAGAATATAATGCCATCATGATCTGCCCTGATCTTGGGCAAATAGATGTGGATGTTAGTTTAGGGTTAATTATTTTATAACTATGATATATACTAGAAATTGTTGATATGGATATTAGAAAATTATATGATGATTGTATAACAGGTATAAATGTCTATAATTCAATGAGACTCTGTTAATTTTTTGGCAAAATACCCCCTCAGAAATGCGAAAACTATAGAAAATAAGGGAATAATAGCATCCTGCATAGGCCCCAATAGAGAACAATCTACCGGATGGCCAAACCACTTAGGGTGGGGGTGCAAGGCATTACAATATTCCAACTCCTGATTAGTGATTTTGGGGAAATGGCATGAATTGTGATTTGATTCCTGGGGGAAATGATTAATTTGTTAATTATGATGTTTTTGGAGTGATTTGGACCTGAGGAAATCTAATTATGTTGTTGTTCATGAACTATGGAAAAAGCGATTTTCTATAAAGAGTGTTTGAGCAATGAATTAGTTGGATTAAAAGCCTAATTGACCTATCCTTAAGGTTAGTTATATATTAATTATGTTGTATAATGAGTGTATGTTATTGAAAGTGAAGTTCCCTTGTGACCCTTTCTTGACATGTGATGACTTAATGAATGCATATGACATATTTGATGAAATGCCTCAATAAGAAGAATGATGTGATTGGCTAATCTTATCATAGCTTATAATTGAATATGAATGAGGAATTAATATAGTGTATTTAATGCATGAAATACATAACTAGAGAATGATTAAAATGGAATGTAAAGTAGATAGCCTTATGATTAAGGCTAGAGTATAGAGAGCCTTGTTATTAATGCTAGAGTATGGATATGCACTGGA
Source organism: Pouteria campechiana (assembly GCA_036873735.1). Taxonomy (NCBI): domain Eukaryota; kingdom Viridiplantae; phylum Streptophyta; class Magnoliopsida; order Ericales; family Sapotaceae; genus Pouteria; species Pouteria campechiana. Next base: position 13,447 of record JAYJMB010079087.1, read on the forward strand.
AGGATATATAAAATTACCGATGGACTGACTGATAGTAACTAAAAAGTGTGATTTATTGGTCTAATATGAGTTAGTTAAAGATACCTTTGTAAATGAATGGAATTATATGTGTAGGATCATTGAGTTAAATGAGAAGGCATGGAACTCAAGAAGTTGTAAGATGAATCTTCATTATGAGGTAAGTAGACATTTGCTTTTTTTTGTGAATGTATTTACGGATGAAGATAGTAGTTATCCCGTTGTTTATATATGGGCATGTATGACTAGGTGGGGATATCATAAAATTGTGTTGTGATGTATGATTTATATTGACAATAGTTTATGTTCCATAATCATTTTTTGTAATTTCAGATGTACGAATGTATGGATTTATAGGGATAGTGAGTATTCCTAGGGTTGCAAAGGCTAGTGCTTATTGTATCATGTTTTGCAAGGGCTGGTGTTTGTTGTATGATGTGAATGTGTTGTTTATTGGGGATAAAGAATATCCTTTGATGATTATGAATGTATGGATGGATGCATCATGATAAATATACCAGGATTCTTTTGAATATCATATAGGTACGGATGTATGGATTGGTGGAATATCCTCTAATTTGGTTTTAAATGTGCTTGTGGAATTGATGGGATAGAGAATATCCCATGAGTGTGATGACATATGTTATGTTATGTGAATGTGTATAGTGATGGAATGGGAAATATTCCATGCTAGGATAGATGGGCTTGGATATTGATTTTTAATATAATCTTTGCCTTGATATATTGTGAGATGCCAAGTGAACAAAGGTAGATGAATTTGCTTTCATATAATACTGATATGGATGCACTGTAAGATGCCTGAATGGCATAGTTATGACATGTCGTGCCTGAATAGCATAGGTATACATTTTATGCCTGTATGCCATAGCTATGATATGGTGTGCATGATATGACACGCCTGGATGGCATAGACTTTGTATTGGTAGAATGAGGATTTGGTCCTCATAGAATGATTGAATTATCATGTTGTTATTCATGTTTTAGTTGGAACTATCATGCCTACTTACTGAGTTGGCCCGAACTCACACCTTCTTATTCTTATTTTTTAACTAATAGGATAGGTAAAGAATCCCAAATTTGGGTTAGGGATAGTGAGCAAGACATGAAGAGGTTCCCTTGTAATATAATCAAAAGGCATTATAATTTTATAATGTATTTGTATGATGGTAGTTAAGATATTTAAAATTATGTATAAAAGAAATGAATTAGCATGTCATAACAAATTATTGATTATATTTGTATGGATTTGTTTGATCCCAATGATGTGTATTGTCATCATGATTCGTTTTTGTCGGCCAGCTGTGGGTATGAGTTTATGATGTATATCATTTCTTTATGTTATTGAAATTATAGTTTTATATGATAAATAATTGCACAAGTATTTAGCCTCATATTTTAGGCTAAATTCTGCTAGATTTTTGGCAGAATAGTTCTCTTAAAAATAAAAAAAAAATTATAAGAAAATGATGAAATGCATAGGCCCTTAGGCAAGGTGTGACAGAATGTTATTAGAGCTACTGGGGTTATTTAATACCAAGAGTGTTAAGCCCAGAATCATGATGGCAATGGCAATTAGAAGAAGACAAAAAATGATAGGCCCATACAAGCCTATGGACCCATAGGAAACATGGAAACATATCAGCTTAAGGGTTTTAGAAGACTAATATCTTGAGAAAGGAAAATGAGGGCATGTAAGTGATACTTGATATGGATGTGTCGCAGCGCCCAACTCTCTATAAATAGTAACCTCTACTGCATTCTTGCCTATTTTGTTATTTTGGGCATATTTGTTATATTTTTGTTATTTTGAATGCATTTTAGTTTGCAATAACATTTGTTATTGATAAGTGAATTTCATTCACTTGTTTCATGCATGTTCAAACTTAATTATTTGTGAATCTTTGATAGTTTTAGATAAATTTAATATGAAAATATTGATTTCTCTAGGTTAATTGAAGATGGGAAAAGAAGATAAAAACTCAAGAAATATGAAGCTCAAAGTGGAAAGAAAGACATCATGCAAAACATCATCAAAAGCACCAAATATGGACAGAATTTTCCATGATGCAGCATCCAGACTTAGCATGGTGGCAACATTCAAGACAAAATTTTCCACGATGCATCATGAAATTCCACGCCATTGCGTGAGCACCAGCCAGAATTTTTGCAAATTTTTTGCACTTTTGTCCCTTAATTTTTAAGGCAATGAGAAAAGTCTTTGGGGGGATTCCTTTGCATTCATTTAGAGTTAGGTTTAGGGTTCTTTGGGGCGCAGCTTTAGGGGGATTTTTGGAGAAGAAAGAAAAAGAGTTCTCAAAGAAGCAAGGAGGAAGAAGAAGATGACTTGCATTATGTTGAGCTTCATGGAGGGAGTTATTTCCTTTCTCATTATGCACTAAACCTCTTTTCTAGGGTGAAGATGTAACCCTCTTTGATACATTTGTCATTTGGGAATGTTGGCTCTTTAATGCAAATTAGTTTTTTTCATTCATTGAGTTATTTGCTTTCATTTGGTTTGATATATTGCTTGATCACCAATATTGCAAATCACATTGATTATCTAGCATGGTTAAGACACACACCATATGCAAAACCATGAACACCATTGAATGGAACAATTAGGTGCTTATGGTACACACCTTATGCTTAACCATCCTATTTGATTCATGTGTTCTTAAGCTTAATGGATTTTCACCTCAATTACACTACACAGCATAGGTAATTGGAACGAGTGGAAATACTTGATTTAAACCCACACACCTAATGATAATAGTCTCATATTAGATAGAATGAATCCAAGTTATGTATTAAATCCAATGTCCCAATGGCAAAGAGTATCATTGAGTGATGAAATCAGATCCCTAGACTCTTGCACTTTGTTGATTTCACCTACATTAGCTTTTCGATTTCTGCAATTTTATTCTTGTCATCATTTATACTTGCTTAGCTTAAATCACATTCCTTTAAGATAGAGATAAGTTAGTAACTAAGCTAATTGAATCAATTTGAACATTCTCTATGGGATCGACCCTTGCATTGCACACTATACTACTATATATTCATGCACTTGTGAGGATTTATAGTTTGAATCATCAGTTATTTTGGATGTATTTAGGTTGCAATATCATTGATAAACATTAGAAATAGAATGAAAACATAAGAAATGTTATATTATGATAAGCTAATTACTTAAATGAAATGAATACCTGATAGACGTATGTCCTTGGATTTAATGATTTAATTTAGTAGAAATTTGAGTTTAGCAATTTGATTGAGAATTGGATGCATGCTTGGATTGGGGATGTTTCATGGACTAAGGTTCAAATGCATGCTTAGATTTGCATACTAGTTGGAATATAATTATTATATAATTAGAGTTTGGATGGCTGCTAAAATATCATTTGTGTGAATTTAGGTTTGAGTTCCTGCCAGGATGACTTACTTGATTATTCGTGATTCCGCCCATAAAAGGGCGATGTTTGGTTATCCCCCCTATAATGGCGAAGAGGTCGAATCTGGCCTATTGTCCTCTAATTATTTAGTAGGTGTGGATGGAGAACTTGAGATCCTTGGGTTGTAGTGAGGGTGAAATACCATAGGCCATGTTAATGATCATGTGGTCATGGGTCTTGTAATATTCATAATCAAGATTGTAGGGAAAAATCAGAGCACACCGAAGTTTTAAGAAAGCTGAGTCCACTTGGTTGTGGCTAAGTCCACTTGGTTGATGGCTGAATCCATTTGGTTAGTGGCTGAGCTCACTTGGTTGGTGGCCTCTCGAGTATGGTACTAACTGTAGCAGGCAAGATATAATAGATGACTGAAAATGAAAGTATGCATATAGATGTGCTGAGAGAAAGGAGATAATAATCCAAATATAAGTAGAGTCGATTGGACATGAATAGTATCTTTATGGACTATGATAGTGTTGTGATAGCATAGATATGATTTTAATAACCATTTGTACAGTGGTATATATTTGCTATGGTTAGAGTCACGCAACGGAAACCTAGTGGTTCTTGTATGCACACCGTATTTGAAGGTTTGAATATTATTTCTTATATGTATATGGAATTAAAAGAATGAAACTATGAAGTTTCATAAATAAGTATTCAGAATTGAATTCAGTTCTGTTTGTTGAATTGGTTTGTGATGGTTTGTGGTGGTTTGTGATAGTATCATTGACCCTATTATGTTATATATTTAATTGAAAAATGAATGAATACTATATTGAATTGTATGCTATGAACTTTGAGTATTACTTGATGGATTTTATGGATGTGCTACTTGATGAATTTTATGGATGTGCTTGATCGTTGTAAATAATGACATGCCTAGGTATTTCTAAATAGCTTGTTAAGCTTTGCTTATTTATAGCATCGTGATAGAATGAATTGGTGCTATGATTGGGAATGCTAAATTAATATATCTTTGTGTTCATAGCTGATGTAATCAATGATCTTGAGTATTCCCCCCGTATGATTGACATTGAATGTGGCAATGAGCATAAGTTGCTTGGGTGATGCATTTTGATTAATATGGTTGGATTTGTCAGCATTATTGTATATGATTTTGATAATAACAAAAGTTGTAATAAGAAACCTATATGCTTAAATCTCTAACGATCATATTTATGTTTATGAATTGATAACAACTAATTAATATAAATACTTAATTATGAATGTTTATTTAAATAAGCATACAGTCTTCACTTTATGGTGCACACATCATAAACATTAATTAATCTTTACTGCATAAATTTGATTAAAACACACTAAGCACTATAATTTCTTAAGCTTTCATATTATGCATTAATGGAAATGTATATTATCCTTGCTTTACAAAATGTTACAATCACATGAGGATAAAATACATTCTGATATTATATATATGAAAGCTAACAATGTAGTAAGTGCAAAAAAGTTCAAATGCAGGATAATAATCATCTGCATCAAACTACCATAACTATCTACGACATTCTAAAGGAACTGAACTGATGAAAATCATGTAAGAAGAAGAAGAAAATGGAAGGTTTAGAGACAAGCAATAAAGAAGGTTGCATTAGATGCTTCCATGAACTAAACCAATGGGAGACGAACATGGCTTCAAAGATGCACTATGGCGAGTTTGCATTGTCTATCAACCTCAACGAGAAAATGTCAACAAACAAATGCAAAACAAGAAGTTAAAGATGAAGCCATAGTCGAAGAGCATAAAGTTGTTCGAGAAATTTGAGCTATCTACATTGACGAAAGAAAACTTGTCTAAGATAAGGAAAGAAGAAGATGCTTCATCAAATACTCAGACAAAGGAAGAAAGAAGAAATTATTGCCCAGATAATCATGCACAAATAAGAGAAAACTTTATCTAATTAACAAAGTTAGAAGATTGGACTAATCTGAGGACAGAAAGGCAATATGAATAAAGAAGGGAATGCAACTTTAGTTGAGCCAAGAAGACAAACCAAAGAATGAGAAACAAAGAAGTTACAAGAACAAACCCATTCTGTTGCCGAAGTGCATAGAATAGTTGAAGAACTTCATCTCGTTTGAGGATCAAAGTTTGTTTGTTACGACAGATAAAGTATCAGCCAAAAGCAGAAGACGATGTTGAAGCTGCACAGTAAGCATAGATGAAGCTGAGAACAAACAAAGTATTGCTTAAATCGAAATGAGCTTCAACAAATAAAGGCATAATCATCTACAACTTACAATAGACATATGCGACATGCAAAGTATTTTATCCAAGACAAAGCAGAACATATTTTGTCCATCGCTTACATCAGAATGCCACACATGGTCTATTTGAGCAACTTAAAGTAAGCTTCGCCTGGCACCTTCAACAGACAATGAGGAACAAAAGAAAAATATCACACTTTGTCTGTTAGTGCAAGACTAAGAAAATTTGTTTGCCACCTCCAACAAATAATGAAGAATAGAGGAAAAACATCCCACTTGGTCTATTCATATAGAAGGAGAAGGTTGTCAATCGATTAGCTCAGCTTTGTCAACACCACCCAGAGTTTGCCTATTATCTACAATAGACAAAGCACATACACAAAAGATTGATCAACAGATAAATCCCCTGGAGGAATTTTGGCCGACAAGGAAGAGTTTGTCTATCGGTCAATTTAACTCCATCTGCACCATTCAAAGTTTGTTTGCTACTTGCAACAAACAAAACCATTCTTATGGAAGTTCAACTGATAGACAAACCTATGAAGAATTCGTCTACAACTTATGACAGACAAATGCAGACAAAGAGAGGCTGTGACTTCAAAGGAAAATCAATTTATGTGACTAAGCATATAAATGCCATCTACACTTGAGCCGTCATTGTGCAGACTTATATCAGTCACCATTTCTGGAAATAAGTGGCACTAGAAGTTTTTTTAAAGCTATGACAAGTCAAACGAGAAACACATTTTTAACATAGCTCATCCTCCTCTCTAAATGGCAATTTAGCATCTAGAGACAAATCAGAAGGGCATGCACTTCAATGACAGAAAATTCAAATGGTCTTATTCATTCAATACTACTCTCGTCTTTGCATTGAATGGTTTGCATCTTCTCCAATGGTCGACAATATAAAGAAGCTATTTAAAGAGAAAAGGTGGGATATTTTAGTGGTGGTGAAGGAAAGTTTTTCAAATGTGCTTAATCTTATGCAAATCCTTCCACCCATGGCCAAGAGCTTAAACCGTCATCTATCTTTCACGAGCTTCAATCTGCATATTTTTATGGCCATTGAGTTTACATATTGGGAAGATCTTTCTATGTTGTTAGAGCTGTAAAAGATCAAATCTTCCCCTGTGCTTTATTGTAACACTTTGTAAAGTTTCAATTTTTTTTGTTAATTTGAAAACTAGAGAGTTGTTGGTGAGCTCTAAAAAACCATTAAGTTTGCTAGTGATCTTCGAAACCAATGAGTTTCTGAGTGAATTTGTGAAACTAGAAGAGTGCTAGGAGCACTATGTTTATGCCCCCTGGAGTTGGAATCCAAAAGAGTGTTGAGAACACTACTTATGCCCCTAGAGTTGGGATCTAGAAGAGTGTTGGGAGCACTTTGTGTTTCCATTATATGAGATATAGTAGAACCCAAGGCACAATAAGTGTGTGCTCTTGGAAGAGTGAATGTAGGGACGAGGTCCTGAACCACTATAAAAATCATCTTGTCTATGTGTGCATGTGTGTGTGTGTTTGCTAATCTATTTTATTCTTCATGCGTTTTTCTATTATTCATCTAATACCACACCACGCACAAGCACGAAAAGAGAGAAATGATCCAACAGGGGTTAAGCAATGAATTTTTATTTACCCAATTCACCCCTCCCCTCTTAGGTTATGCCATCCTATAGGATTCTTCAGGATTGATATTGATAATGACGTTATGAAAAGGAATATAATTGAACAGGGATGCTTGAGGATAAGGCGCTATAAAAACTTGTTAGCAAAAGTAAATATTTCTTGGATGATCAACATATACAATCAGCAAAACACAACTTGCAAGGTATATCATGTAGATACAAATCCGCAAGATGTGAGATTGTCCAAATTAGTGAAATTGCAAGGTTGAGAAAATCTATAACATTTGGGGTGTTAATTTTTGGGTAATGGTATGTTGAAATACATTGTAGTAGTCTTTAGTGGAAAATTTTGCTCCATCATGTAGGGTAATGAATCATGAATTTGTGAATAGGGTTATCAATTAATGAGGCCATGTATTTGGAAATGATTTGGACTTATGTGAGGAAAATTTGTGTATTTTTATTATGCATGAAAAGAGACTAAAAAGGTCTTTTCAAAATTAAAATTATTTTATAATGTATACAAAATCAAAATGATGAAACTATGAAGTTTCATGAATAGGTGTTGGAAATTGAATTCAGTTTTATTTGTTTAATTGGTTTGTGATGGAATCATTAGATTCATTAGGTCAATATGGTTGTGTGAGCCTTAGTTGATTGTTTGATTGATTTCACTAGGTATGGTGTGTCATGGCATAATTCCCAAATGTTTATCTGGGTAAATGGCCACATCATGTGTTTTGTTGGGTTCTGTATTTAATTCATTAGTGAATGAGCTCTATAATAAATTGTATGCCATGAACTTTGAGTGTTGCTTGATGGATTCTATGGATGTGATTGACTATTGTAAATGATGACATGCCCATGTATCATTGAATAACTAATGGTATTCCATTTGTTTATGTCTTGCCTGTATAAGAAAGATAAATTATGTTAGACTTGGTTGAATATGCATTCAATGGCAGTTTATCATGAGACATGATAGTAGAATGAGTATCCCATAGTTTACTTAGGAGCACTTTGGTTTCAATGGATTGTTATGTGTGCTATGATTGAGAATGATGAGTTTGTGTATGCCTGTGTATTGATTGACTTTGGATTTTGTTACATTTTAAATTAGTTACTTGGATTGTTGAATGTGATTTATGGAATTTTGTATACATGGGTTCTATATTTATGTTTGTATAAATTGATGTGAGATGATATATACGATGCCGGGGGAGTGTGATGATTGGAGTCCTAGTATATGATGTGTTGATGCTATGGAATGTGATGTAAAAGTAGAATGGATGTGAGGCAAATATGGCATGGCATGATGAGATGTTGGGAGTATGATTGAAGCCCATCGATACCACCAATATGTTATTATTATACCTTGATGGTAGAGATGTGGTAAAGGCTAGGAGAGAGATTGGCAGCCTTACCATTAATACGATTGGTAGTCATGGGGTGCAACCATGCTATGGTCAGGGGGTGGGGGGGGGGGGGGGGGGGATA
>JAYJMB010079098.1:0-22286 GCA_036873735.1 Pouteria campechiana
CCCACATCGCCTGGGTGAGGGAGGGAGTCCTGGGCTATATTGTGGGGGCTTGGTTGTGAAGGTGTGACCCGTTTTGGGCGGGGCATGAGAGAGGTTACTCGTTTAAGCTCTTTTCTCTTTTTTCTCTTAGCTTCCTCAACTTCTTTATTGACACTGCAGTACCTATATATTATTGCAGAAATTTCTATCCATTGGAGGTAGTTGGCTTCCATTGAATGTTGAAGACTATTTTGAATTTTCTCTTATTGAAAAGTTCTTTTCTTGATAAACTCGTTCTTGCTAGAAAGCCTGCAGCGCCGTCTTTGAAGAAGATGCCTTTCCGGTTTTGGTAAATACTAGCTAAAGACTTTCTGCATGACTAACTCTTTCATCCTTTTGAAAAGACGTTTCTTAACTTGAAGGGATGCAGCCTCTGAGTGTTATAACATTTGTCAGAGCGAAGACTGCTTTCCTTTGAAATTCTATCCATTTTCAGCTAAGCGGTGTTTAATAATATATGCTTTGAGTGAAAGTTTGACTGGAGAGTGCAGCTAGCATTGTCTAGTATAAGTAGTTTCTACTTGTCATGATATGCCATATTGATTTAGCTACATTTTGTTTGAGAACTTTGTCTGATCAAGTCCTAGTTTGTCGCTTGTAAGTAACAAACAAATTGGCTCTGAGTAGATTCATATAAATAACTTCATCTTTGTAAATTTGTCTAAGATCATTGTAGCACTTTTACTTCATCTTATAGTTTGTCTATTGTAAGTGACAGATGAATTGTAAAAGCATAGACAAAGTTCTTCTCTTACTATTCTTAAGATGAAGATCTCTCACCAGACGAAGTTTCTTTCATCAGGCAAAGTTGCTTTGTCTGTTGGTTTTTCTATTGTAAGTAATAGACAATTCTTGTTGGCGTAGAAAAGGCTTTTTCATGACAGATGATGTGACTTTGTCTGTTGATTTGTTAGTAGAAAGCTGCAGACGAATTTGCAAGGGGTAAACGAAGTCTCTTAAATAGTTTGTCTATCGGTTTGTCTATCGTGAGTGATAGACGAATTGACGAGGCACAAACGAATCCTCTTTTCAACAATTTGTCTATTGGTTTGTCTGTTATAAGTAACAGACTAATCATCTTTTTTGTAGTTCGTGTGTTGGTTTGTCTATTGCAAGTAGTAGATGAACTTACAGATAAAGACGACAAACAAAGTAAGTTATTCATCTATGACCATTGTGCTGCTTCTACTTCATCTTCTATAACATTTGTAGAAGATTGTAGATAAGTTCTTTATTCTTCTTTTGATCCAAATAGACTTTATATGAGAGAAAAATGTTTGATTAATTCGACCCCATTTTTAGCTCTTCATTTGTCTAAGTTCAGCTCCATTTCATCTCAGCTTCTGCAATCCAAATTCATCTTTGTGTTGCGGACAAATGTTGTATATGAGCAGTTTATCTGACTTGTCCGTGGAATGATTTTCCTGAATCTGTCTAAGGTGGGTGTTATCTGATACTAACTTTATCTGTAAAAGATTTATGTAATCACTCATTAAGGCTTGAATGTCATAGCTATAGATATACTTTGTGGCTTCTTTACAAAGTTTCAATGTCATTCTTTTAAACATTCTTTTCTTCTTTCAATATAATGGATCTTGCTTGCTGATGTATTCTCTATATACACTGTCCACTCCATTTGATTTGCTTCCCCATTTATTATTTATATTTCTGTAATACTTGGGAACACAACTGTCAGTACCACGAGTATTCACTTATATGTTGTTGCTCATCATCAAAACTTAGCTATTTGTCATATATACCATTTGGTTTAACAACATTCACATAAAATCTTATGAAACATACGATCCATCATAACTATGGGGTATTCTTTATCCCTAACAAATAGGTATCTATACATAAGAATAAGTATCGTAAGATACTTATTCAATTCACATCATGAATCTCATCATAAACCAAACACTAACAACCTCAGTTCAAAGGATATTCACTATCTTTAATCTTTAAGCTTCAAAAAATCAATATAAACATCAATCATAAACTCTCATGGAATCCAAACATACGTATTCATAACAAATTGGATATACACTATCCCCATGCATAACATACAAGCCTGGATGCAAACATGGGCAAATTCCAAAAAATTCAACCAAAAAAAAGGGGCCTACTTACCTTCATGAAGACTCCTTTCCATAATATCTCAACTCAACCTTTGATTCGACCCTTTGGTTCTTAGGTAATTGTTCCATGAATCCTACAAACATAATACATAATTACAACATTCAATAATGCTTCTACATCATTTTCTCATAAATTCTATAGACATAATTATCACCTTTCTTAGAATGATTCTATCACACATTTACCAAACATAGCTTAACTATAAGTATAATAGGCAACATACTCTTAACTTGATCCAAGTCATATTTAGACACATTTTAACAATAAACCACTTCTTTAACAATTAATGGAATCTCTACAAAAGGATCTTAAGAGAAATCTTTTTTCGATCATGTATATCCAACATATAGTTCAATTATCATGTAATTAACTATAGAGGACGCTAGTTAAGCCATGCATTCATTCAATTAACAGTTTAAACATGTTATATATAAAAGCCCTTTTTCAACTCTACTTAGGTCATGGCTTAAAACATGCTTTACATGTCCAAATCATCCCAAAATAAACTTTAAAACATTATAATCAATGCATTAAACATTTTTCCCATGATAATTTCACATCATTATGAAATTTCCCAAATCCCCGTATTCACCAAAACCATAGCTTAGCATAAATCAAGATTTTTCATATCCAAATCATCATAATTAATCCATGAAGTCGTTTTCTCCATGATTCCCATATCAATTTCATATCAAAACCCCCAAAATCACTATTCATGTATGGGTAGAAACCCTAACAACTCAGAATTATTAATTTTCATGCCTAATTAAGTTTTAAAACATCATTAAGCATGAATAATTTATTTTCCCTATGGTTCCAAGAACAAAACCCATCATCTTTCCCAAAATTCCATGATTACCAAAACCTTAGTTAACATAAAAACCCAAATTCGAATGGGGAAAAGTATCTTACCATGGAATCCAAGTATGACTTTCATCCATGGACAAGAATCCAAGCTCAAAACTCCAAGTAGAATGCTTTGTTTTTGGAAAATCAGATCTTTTTCCATTTCCACACTTCAAATGCCAAACACCTGTCTCCCTTAGCATGCTTGGATTATAATCTCTCTAAACCTCTTGTTTCTAACTCCAATTGACAAGAATTTGGGTCAAATGGGGCTAGGGTATGATAAGGTAAAGAAGCGAAATGGATTGAAGAAAGAACGGAATGACCTAAAAGAAAAGCGGCCGCACATGTATAATCTCTCTAAACCCTCTTGTTTCTAACTCCAATTGACAAGAATTTGGGTCAAATGGGGCTAGGGTATGATAAGGTAAAGAAACGAAATGGGTTGAAGAAAGAACGGAATGACCTGAAAGAAAAGCGGCCGCACATGTATATATCCCGTGATCCAGCATCGCAGCGCCAGCCATGCTAGACACCGATCGTGCCTTCATCACGATTTGGCGCAGTCGACACCAGTTTCACTGGCCCGCCTTCTGCTCCACAGTTTTGTGGATTTTTCTCCACTTTAATCCATTCATTTTTCATATACTTTTAATCCTAATATTTCCCATATAATATTTATATCAAATGCATAAAATTTATGTCCCAAATAACTAAAATTAAATCATTTGCATATGAAAAACTCACATTAAAACCGTAAGAATGTCATCATTTAAATAGAAAATTATGCTATATGACTCTTACTCCCATATACCTCAAATCTTCTTTTAAATTCACTTAAAATTCGCATGCAATTGATGTCCATATGCACTTTAACATAATTTCTTAGACTCAAGTCATCATCATAATCGTGTACGAAATTGTTTTCCCAAAACTAACACCCCAGGTGTTACATACCGGCTCCCAGTGAAGTCTTAAAAAATTATATTATGGTTAGAATAAGTTTCCCTTTAGAGTAGGAGTTAGATGTGGTTAATTTGTCAGTTGTAAAAATTATCTAATGTTATGATTTTTCTAACACTAATCTCCCCTAAAGGAGACATAGTGGAACCTATCTTCTTATTTTGCTCGATCTTCTATGCTTGTTTTTATTAAGTTCAATTTACATAGAATGCTTATATAGAAATATGCTTCCACTATTTTCAGTGCCTCTTATTCGAATGACGCTTCCTCATGCTTCTACTTGAATGACACTTTTGCATGCTTCTACTTGAATGATGCAGTGATTCCATTTAGTTAATGCTTTCATTTAATTATTAGGTTGTATTGCTTGGCACACCCATTTGTTAAGCACTTCCTTGTTATACCCAACGCTTCTTAAGGAATGACACTTTTAGGATGCAATAAGTGTGATAAACGACATGAAATCCTGGCTTCTGGAGTCATATAGCTTTCGGAACTGCCCAATTGTGAACATATGTTTGTGTTGTGAACAACTTTCCAGAGTCATCCAGTCACACCCTGTCTAGAACTGTCCATCAACGCAGCTTTCCAAAATCATCCAATGATGTCTTGGTGTAAATCGGCTTAGCTCATTGGTTGTAGGAGGCTGAAGCCAAGAATAGTGGGTCTAAGTGGGTTAGGCACGTTGCATCGAATTCCATTTTCTTTTTGAGGCTTTCGAAATCCTTTTCTTTTTTTAGGTTCAGGTCCTAGTCTTCTTGTTTTGATCCCCATAATTCCTACATCTGTGGGTTAACTTTGGGTTCAGGTTGAAAGATTATGACAAACTAAATAATGAATCATACACCACATATAATTAATTCACATAATAGCCAAACCATTAAACTCAAACGAATAGGGTTCGCAGGCATGGGGTAAATGATATATTTTTTTCTTTTTTTAAATGAAGGGATGTGCCGGTTCAGGTTGGAGCTGGTTGCCCGACCCCCTTACCCTCCCCAAACCTGAAGTAGGTGCATGTTCAGGTCAGAAATTTTGGGTTGGGGTTGAATAGTAGCTTCCCAACCCTGCTTGGAATTCAGATGTGTTTAACCTGCCCCGACTTACACCCCTAGTCCCGGTCATTTTGTTTTGATACATATAATCCTTTCCTATTGCAGGTTCGTATTTCAGTCTTCATAGTTTGTGCCCTAGAATCTCTTCCTATTTCAGATTCAGGTATTGGTCTTCATTTTGTGCCTCAATCTTTCAAGTTTGGGTTCCAGTCTTCATACTTTGTATGCTGGGATCCCTTCTTATTTCAAGTTTAGGCCCCAGTCTTCTTGGCGATGTCGATAGGCTTGGTATCTTACGATCCCTTCTATGGGCTGGACCTCTTATGTCCCCTTTTCATTGGCAACGTCAATGATCTAGGCTTCTTATAGTCCCTTTTATGGGCTAGATCTCTTATGTTTCCCTTTGCTTAGCGATGTCAATGGGCTGGGCTTCTTATGGTCCCTTTTATGGGCTGGACCTCTTATATTCCCTTTTCATTGGCGATGTTGATGGGCTAGGTCTCTTACGGCCCCTTTTGATGGGCTAGATCTTTTATGTTCTCTTTTCTGTGGTGATATCAATGAGTTGGGCCTCTTATGGTCCCTTTTATGGGCTAGACCTCCTACGTTCCTTTTTCATTAGCAATGTCGATGAGTCGGGCTTCTTGCGGTTCCTTTTATGAGCTGGACCTCTTATGTTCCCTTTTCCTTGTTGTATTATTGCTTCCGCGCCTGCGCACCCCCCCCCCCACCCCACCCCCCAGATATTAAGGAACTGCTGCAAAAAGAAAGCTATTTTCTAGCGTTAATGCTAGTGATGTGATTCTTAGAGGATATGTAACTTCAACATGAAAGGTGTATTAAAAGAAGGGATAAATAAATATTCTTCATTAATTTATCGAATTTAGCATCGCATGATAGGAATAAATGTAGGTTTTCCTATTCTTATTGATGGTACATCTGAAGGTGCTCAATTTTTCTAGGTGCATGGGACGCTTCATCTGTTGAGTCGTTGCAATCGATGGGCTCTATTATTGAAGACTTTGTTGTTGAACCTTTAGCATCTTTATCTATAGTAGTCGAGCCATGATTGAAAGTGTTCTAAAGTTATGTGGCGTCTTGCAATTAGAAGAGTTAGTACCGTGTGTCATGGAATTCTACAAAAAAAAACATCGGTACTACTTCTCATGGCGTCTAGGTTTTTAGGACCTGATTAACCTCCTCATGCCTCTTTTTTGTAACTTTTTCCTTTTGAAATTTTTCTCCATGCTTAGGAAGAGTTAGTGATGTTGACATTGAAGGTCTCGAGAATTATGGGGTTGTTGAAGAGGTCGCAAAGGCATGAGCACTCGGTTGACACCGCTTCTTTGATTGTAGCACCTAGTGAGTGGAGAGGTTAAGGTGCAAGGGACGATCTTGGATGTGCATGATGGCATGGAGGAATGTGCTATGACAGCCTCCAAAGAAACAATTGCTACTATTGCGAATCAGAACATTAGCGGCGATGCAATCGGATTGCCCTTGGAAAATTTCTCTATCCAAAGGCCGAACATGCTACAATCGTGGTCATAGTCTCGCTCTCTCTCTGTTGTCTTTAATTGAAAAAACCCATGTTGCAACTCGTTTCCACAAAGAGATGGATCAGTTCTTGCTGACAACTCTCTACAAATGGATAAAGAAGTCCTACTATGGTTGGAATTCTTTCTTGGATAGAGCAATTTGGTAAACCATGGCCAATACCCCTAGTGGAAAACAAAGTTGCCTCCCTACTTCTGGTTTGGTATAACCTAAGTTCCTAATCAACAAGTTTTTGTTGCGTCTGTGGCATGCAAACAAAGAAAGAGAAGACAACAGGTGTTTTGTTGGAGAAGCATGTAATGGTTGCAATGTCGACAATAAGGAAGAAGGAGGACATAATTTTCTTTGATTTTTGGTGACGGGAGTGGAGATGTAGTCCGACGAGGAGGTAGACGAAGTCGTAGCATCGTCAACGTTTGGTTAGTTAGAGTAGATTGTCTAACGAACGGTCGCTTGGCGATGGCGCGTTAGGGCAATGGCTAGGGCACTATGTTTGGTGCGTTAGAAGGTGATGCATAGAGAGTGTGTGATGCGACGAACAAAAGAAAACAACTAGAATATTGTGGGGTACATACATACCTTGTGATCTAGAGATTGGATTTGGTGATCCAAGTATTGTTTTTTGGGTTTTGGGATGATGTGAATAGCATGGATGGTTCAAATTAGACAAATTCTACTTGTTTGTTGGTGTTTTGTTCATCTCGTTTTTCATAGACAACACCAATGTTTGGGTTGCGCCCAAATTGCTCTTTGAATGACTTCGAATAATTCGTTGTCTAGAAAAAGGACTATGAATGGTTATACATTCCCTAATTCTCTTAGAACTCCCTCTTGGAGTGGTACCGGCTCCCAATGGAGTCTTATGGAATGATATTATGGTTAGAATAGGTCTTCTTTTAGAGTAGGAGTCTGACATGGTCTACTGGCTGTAGAACTTATCTTATGTTACGATTTTCTAACAAATACTTAAAATATATATTTATATACATATTTTAGAAAATATATTATATTTATATTTATATAAAGTATATATTATTTAAATACGTATATAAATTTATATTTTACATATTAAATATAGTATAACATATATAATTTATATATAATATATTTAATAAAATGTTTATATATTTGTATATATTTTATATAATATATATTACTATATATTGCAATAAAAATATCTAAGATATATTTTTATTGTTAAAGAAATTAGATGGAGAAATACTATGTCCTCTTTAGTAATTTTACATACGAAAAGTACTTTTTACATTTTTTTAGCCAAACACTTAAATAACACTAAAAGTACTTTTTAAATGATAAAATCAAACACCCAAAGGTTTTTGCTTACAACACTTTTTATAAAAACTTGCTTTTAAAGGTGTTTTTCTCAAATAGCTAAAATTTGCTAGCTAGGTCAAACGGGCTCTAAAGTTATAAGAGAACTAGAGGAGGATCGAATAAAACTTACAAGTTATAAAAAAATATTTTAAAACTTAGAATTAATGAGAATATAACTAAAAATATTATAAAACTTAGAATTAATGAGAATATAACTTGAGATAAAAAAGAATGGCAAAACAAAATCTGTAGTTGACCCATATAGGTGGGAATTAGCTTTTGATGATGATGAAATCACAATATCATTTTCTTTTCTTTTTGTGCCATCATACAAAATGTTAACTTGCATACTCGGACTTGCATAGGGACTGTTATGTTGTTCGAATGTTGTCCATACCATAGCCAAATAGGAGAGATTTGCTTAATTAAATAAATAATAATCTAATGTAGCATAAACTTAAATAAATATTCACAAGATTATCTTATGCAATTTCTTTTATGATTATACTTGGGAAAAATAAAAAGAGATGAGAAATTACTTACTTTTAATAAAAAGCATCAATACTTTCTATAGATTTATCAGATCTTTTCCTTTTCCTGTCAATTTATTCAGTCCGACAATGATAATGATTCAAATGATAGTAAAAGGGTACAATATTTTTATTGAAACAATTTAATTCTAGGTACCCGCTATACCTGGTAATATTACTTTGATAGACATTTATGTTTATGTTACTGACTGTTAATTGATTAGTTTTGTTCATTACTTTAATCTCGGTTTGATTTTTCTTTTTATAATTTTTTAGTAATTAATTTGGGATTAACGAAATCTGCCTCCAAAGTTGCGATTTATGTGGACAACGTTCACATCTGAACATTGGTTTCGTGAGTTGCTTAAACTAATAAAGCTTAGTTCAAATTTGTTCTGATGCGAATCCTGATCGGTTGGGATCTTACGACTTTTCTTAGATTCTGGTCAGAACAGTGAGTTGTGCAATAATGTTCTGCATCACTTTTGTGCTCTTAATGATGCTTCTGTGTTACTTCTGCCAATCCAAAAATGGTTCTGTGTAGCTTATCATAATTCGGGGTTACTTCAGTGTAATGGGACAATGCTTCTGCATTTCTTCTTTGCACCATGTCCACATTCTGTATTTCTTCTGTGTAGTGTTGTGTTTCTTCTAGCATGATTTTGATCAACGGACTTGTCTTCTAAGTTCCTTCTGCATAGCATATTACATTTCTGGGTTGCTTTTGTGTGGCCAAAGATTCTTCTGTTGTATTTCAGAGAATCTTCTGAGTACATATATGTTTTTGACTTGCTTCTGTGCTACTTCTGTTTTTCTTCTGATGCTCGATATTGCTTCATTTTGATTCTGAAGAAGTTCTGAGATGCTTCTGATCTGGTTCTGAGTTACATCTGGTTACTTTTGAGTAATTCTGTGTAAATTCTGATTAATTTCTGATTTTTTCTTAACTTCTAATCTTTTCATGCCAAGCCTCTAAGTGAGTTATGAATTGCTTTTTAGTGACTTTTTAATGTCATATTATTTGAACATTTCTTTATTACTTTCGTTAATCTATTTTGATATTAATACTACAATACTTAGAAAGTAATTTGTTAGTACCTTAATTCTTCACTCATTTGTTCATCAATCATCAAAAATAAGTTCTTTAATCTTATTCATCATCAAAATCAAGCTTAGTAAAGGGGTTAGACTTAACAACTGAGAGATTCAATAACAAAATGATAGACAAACTCTTCCACTTTAGTTCCTGTCTTTAAAAACCAACTTGAAGTTCCCTTCTTCCAAGCTTCTCTGAAAATCCTTCCTTCTTCCTTTCCTAGCCTCAAAATGGCCTCCGATCTGTCTCCCTCTTCCACTAGGGTGACCTCTTTTCCTTTTTATACTTCTTTCCTTTGAGTTTTGCCTTTTTGCATTGTTTCAACGCATTTGTAGAAAATCCAGGCTGGTGTCCCAAGTTCCAATGCCGCGGCATAGTGTTGCAGCATTGTCTTTGTTGTCTGCCCATTTTCCACTTCAGTGTCGCGACATGGTGCTACAACACTGTCATACTATTTGTCCATTTTCATGCTTCATGTTCAGTGTCGAGGCATAGGCTTCGAGTTCTGCGACACTAACTTGCTAACTTGGAATTTGTGGTTCTTCTCTTATTTGTTTGCCTTTACCTTTTCATAAGTCATTGCATTCACTTCTTTTCTCACAAACTCTTTCTTCTTTCCTTCATTCTTTCTGCTCTTACTTGCCTATAATAAACATAAATCAAAACATCTCAATTTAACTCAAAATAACTCAAGAATCAACTAAAAACAAAGCTCAAAGGACATGATATAAGTGAATGGAATTCACTTATCACCTGGTGGGTCTATTTTCATGTTAGTCCTCATGAGGACGCTTCCATGTTAGGACCTCATGGGGCTAATTCGGATTCATGCCCCCAGAATCTCTTTCTATTGCAAGTTTGGGTTCCAATGTTTAGGTTTTGTACCCCAAATCCCTTCCTATTGTAGGTTTGAGTTCTAATTTTTATAATTTGTACCCTAGAATTCCTTCCTATTGTAGGTTCAAAATCTGATCTAGTGGAGCATGAGAGTAGGATTTTGCTTTTGCAATGCCCACCTTGAGATTATTTTGAGGGAAGAGCAAAGACAATTATAATAAAAGATATCTCATCAATGAAAAATATTTTGTAAGAAATCTTCAATGTAATATAAAAATTCAAATAACATGAAAATTGTAATCATAGATTTATCTAATTTATTGATAATACATTCAAAGATGCTTAGCATCTCAAGTCCTTGAAATGGTTCTTCTGTTAAGTTGCTATACTCATTAAGCCCCATTATTTAGGACTTTTTGGCTAAACTTATTGAAGACAGGTAGCTAGATCCACTCTAGATGGTCAGAGATGGTTAAAAATATTTCACAAAAATTCTCAAATGTAATATGAAAATTCATGCGTTATAGTAATTTCAATCATAAATTGATTTGCTTAACTTAAGTTCTCCCTTTGACAATGGCGATTTCGCTTAATGTTAATCCATCAATAATTGCATTGATGGTTTCAATTGTTAGACATTTGACCTACGTTGCAACATCTCTTTCCTATTCCCTTGGAATCATATCTCTCTATTTGGGAGCATCCTCCCGCCAATTGTTTCCACCATCTCTTCTTTGCCTGTTGTTCACTACTTAATGTTGTAGTCTTCATCTTCCGATTAAGTTTTCAAATCATTCATTAAGTTGTTTAAAGTCATCAGTATCTTAGCCCCTATCTTTTGCTTTTGATTTCTTGGTACACGTGAGTGCAACACCTAGTGAGGAGAGTATAGTTTTCACACCTACTTTTCTCTCTAACAAGTGGTCCTCTTTCTTCTTTTGGATGATTCTATTAGGATTGTTATGTATGATTTTGATAATAGCAAAACTTGGATTAATACTTGACTTACGCTAATGATGTACAAATTTAGAAAGCTTGAATTGTATGTTTAAACTATGTAAACATTAAACCATTATGATCTATGTTGAAATATATATATATCTGCATGAATAAAAAGATTGTGCTTTATAGAGTTATTATATTTTCCAGTTATCCTCATTTCATAATACATGTAAATTATATGAGGATAAATACATTTTGATATAATGATAAATTTCAAGGCTAACAATGTGGCAAGTGTAAAAATTTCAAAGTGCAGGACCGTAACTGCCTACGCCAAGCATCTGCTACATTTAAGAAGGATCAAATTGCTAAAATATCAAGACCACAATTTGGAAGAAATGGAAGAAGAAATTAGTGGCTTTGAAACGTGCTACAAGGAATCCATATGTTTGCTTTATTTGAAATCTGATTCAATCCAAGATTAAGCTTGGGTGACCTTGTCTGAATCGCCAAAAATTTGTACAAATGTGCATAAAGAGAAGGAACTTTGTATGACTGACAAAAGCTGAAGATGGACTTCATTTGAAATTAACTTCAGAAGAATAGATTGTACGAAACTCCATTTCAATCAGTCTGTTGCATGAGAACTTCATCTGGAGTTTTACTTCAGAAGAATGCAAACAATTAGAAATTGTGTCCTTGTCTAAAATCAACAAAAAAGTGACAATCATTCAATCCAAACAAGGAAACTTCATCTTGATTCTTGCTTTCAGTATGCAAAATCATTTAGTCATTATTTTCGGCAATAAACGACGTTGCAAGCTTTCTAGCTACATACATCCAATCAGAAGCATTGCAATTCAATGGGAAGAAAACTCAAAATGGTCTCCTACATTCGATAAAGCCCATCTACTTCCAACGGCTGGAGTCAAATTTGGTATAAATAAAGAATTGTTGGGACATTTCAAGCAAAGATAATGAGAGGGTGATTGAACCAAAATCTTCTTCAAATCATTTCAACCCTAAGCCAAGTTAAGCATTAACCTTCGATATTCATTCAAGAGCTTTCATCTTTCAGTCTTCATTCAAGGCCTACTTCTTTACAACATAAGGGATGAACTTCTGCAACTACTAAGAGCAACCTTTAAGTCTTCCCCAGTGCTCAATAAGAAACATACTCAAAGTGTAATTCTATTTTTTTCTTTATCTATGTATTCATGCCCCCTGGAGTTGATCAAAAAGAGTGCAGTGGCACTAAGTTTTTACCCCCTAGAGATGCTCTAGAAGAGTGATTTATACAATAGTTTATGCTTCTTAGAGCTAATCTAGAAGAGTGCTTGGTGCACTAGTTTATGCCCCTTGGAGCTGATCCAGAAGAGTGTGTGTGGCACTGTGTTTATGCCCTCTAGAGCTGATCTAGAAGAGTGCAGGAGGCACTAGTTCATGCTTCCTAGAGTTGGAATCTAGAAGAGTGCAGGAGGCACTAGTTCATGCCCCCTAGATTTGAATCTAGAAGAGTGCAGGGTGCACTAGTGTGTTCCATTATATATGATAGTGGAACCCAAGGCACAAGGGAGTGTGCTCTTAGAAGAGTAGAGTAGAGTAGTTAGCTCGAACCACTATATATTATATATGTTATTTTATGTTTGCTTTACTTTTCTATATTTACTATTTTATCATTCAATTTATGTCAGTTTGCACGCAAGGAAAAAGAAGAGGAAATTTGACTAAAACTAAGGTCAAGCAAAAAATTTTTTTAAACCTAATTCACCACTCCCCTCTTGGGTTAAGCCAACCTAGCACCCTTAAAGGGACCAACAAGTGGTATCAGAGCGAGCTAGATAAATAATTCTAGTGATCCATCTGTCTAACCCAATCATGTCATCCTCCATGTTTACTGAAGGATACTCCACCTTCCAATTTCCATATCTTGGAGTAAATTTTAGTTAATGGAAAGAAGATTGGAAATATATCTTTTGGCAAATGATCTTTAGATGTGGAAAATCATCTTTATTGGCTCTATTGAGGATGAAGAGAGAGCAAAGAAAGAAAATATAAAGGCTATGAATGCCTTAGTACATGTTTTCTGCCCCACCACTTGCAAGCTTATCTTAACCTGTAAAGATGGAAGAGAAATGTTGGACAGGTTACAGACCATTTCTAAGGGGCAAGCTGATATGCACTCAAATAATCTAATGAAACTGTTGAGATTAAATTTAGTGCAGGAAATTAAGAAAACAAGAAGAAAACTCCTAAAGAAGAAAAAGAGAAGAAAAATGTTCAATTTGTGAAAGCAAAAGAATTGGAGATCAAAGAACTACCACAGATTGAAGGGAAGGAATCACAAGAGAAGATTGAGATTGAGATTCAAGAAGAAATTGCTCAGCCTCAAAAACAAATTAAAGAACAAAAGGTTGAAGTAATTGAAGAATATTTTTAGGTTAAGGAGGAATAACCTGAGGAAGGAAGAAAAAGAAAAAGAAGGATGACAATGAAAAAGAAAAAGGTAAATTGCTCCTTCAAAAGTAAAATTGATCCTTTCTTGGGAAGGAACAATAAAATGAAGAAAGAAGATGAAGAAAAGATGAAATACCAAGTTCCTTCAAAAGAAAATTGGTTCTTAGACACAGGATAAACAAGTCAATATTTACAGGAACCAAAGGTCAAGGAAGAAAGGTAAGTGAAGGTATGACAGTTCACACTTAATTTCTTTTATTTCTTTTATTGCTCATGCATAGTGCATTTGTTCATTTAATTCCAATATAATGTCATTTGTATGTGAATCAATTAAAATACTTTTGATGAAAAATAGTTAATCTAGCATATAGATATTTAAAACTTTCAAAGAAATGAGTTGTCATCTTCATGACATAATTCATAATTATGCTACTACAAAGAGCTCAATATTAGCTAGGACTAAAGCAGAGAGTTTGCCTTGGTTTATAGTTAGAATTTGCTTTATAGATGAAAATTGATAAGATCTAGATATTGCATAAAAACTTGGATAAAGAAAATTTTTATATAAGAAGAAAATAGACTAAGTTATGAATGATTTGTTCAAAATGATGATATGCATATTATTTTGCTGAACAGTCTAGATTTTCCAAAGCATAGAACTCTATGTCAAAAAGATATTGCACTAACTAAGTTACTGTACATGTTCATATCTATTTAAATTTACTAATGAACAAAAAGTGCAAAGATTTTTCTAAGTGTATGCAGCTGAACAAAATCCTCAAGACAAAAAAATCAAAGTAGCTTCATCAAAAAATTCGGGAGCTTCACCCTAGACACTAACTTTGGATAAAGCAAAACATCTCAGACAAAGCATCTTCCGTCCCTAAACCAACTCGTCCAACTTCATCCAAAATTTAATTCCAAACAAAGAAACATTGTCCTAAATGACAACGAGTTTAAACAGCAGAGCTAAATGAAAAATCAAGGTTGGCATCCCTATTTATGAGATCAACTGCAAAATCTACAAGGGAGTGACAAAGGAGATAAGTTGTCCAACTTGATATATCTGTTCGATGAAAGGGACCTATGCATCTCATTGCTATATACTCTAAATGCCTCTAAAATGATTGCCTTAAATATAAAGGCATGCAATCTCATTACTTGAGCTAAATAAAACTAAAAATCTAATAATTGATAAGATTGCAATCCTAAGGCATAAGTCAAGTCTATTTGGGAAACTTCATAGTTTAAGGTATCGAATAGGAATTTCATTCCTAGTCATTCCTTCTGTAATCATCATTAAGGTTTAATCTCTTAAATATAAAACACCTTGAAAAATAACTTGAATTTTAGGTGAACATTTAAAGATTAATCTCATATCATGAATTATTCCATAGTGACTATGATGCTCTAAAATGATGTACGTTTGGCATGATATTTCTATGATTTGTTTAACATGTTATATCTGTAATGCTTGAAATGATTTAATTGATTTCATTGTGTTGATACATGTTTGAAATAGAAGTAGTATCAAAAGATCAAAGAGACCAGTAATTAGAAATTATTAACTAAAATTCAAAAATAGAAAATCATTAAGAAAATATGTCACTAAAAGCGGAAAGTCTTGCAATCCCAGGCACCTGCAAGGGCAACCTCTTGCTAACTTGAAAAATTATTATATAAAGCAACAATTAAGGTTCACATTCTTTCTCCATCAAACTCCTACTAATCTATGAACCCCAAGGTTGTAGTTTCTAAAACTCAAGGTAGGGTGAAATGACCTAGAACACAAGGAGAGACTTCTTTAGCTCAACCTTCTACTTCTAGAGCAGAAAATATGTTTAGACGAGATCACACTACAAGAAGTCAAGGTAATTTCTCACCTCCGACGAATATGAATAGAAGAAATGTTGAGAAGGAAGGAAAAAAAATGTAGAAGGGGTAAAGATGTTTGATTTGAAATCACTCCAGAAGAGTATATCTGTAGCCATGATGTTCAAGCATCAATGAGTAATCAAATAAATCTTCTTCAGATAAAGTCAGACAAATTCAAACAAATCATTCCATGGACAAGTTAGATAAACTACTTATACTCAACATCTGTTCGTAACACAAAGATGAATTCAGTTTGCAAAAGCAGAGGCTAAACTCAGACAAACTAATCAATAAAGCTACTTTGTTTAATGAAAGAAACTTCATCTAATAAACAGTAAAGAGAAGAACTTTGTCTGCGCTTCTAGAATTCGCCTGTCACTTACAACAGGCAAACTAGAAGATGAAGTAAAATACTGCAATGATCTCAGAAAAATTTACAAAGATGAATTTGTCTATTATGTGGATCTACTTAGAGTCAATTTGTTTGTTATTTACAAGAGACAATCCAAGACTTGATTAGACAAAGTCCTCAAATAAAACATGGCTGAATCTCTATAGCGTATCATGATGAGTAGAAGCCACTTGTACCAGAAATTGTTGACTACACTCTCCGGTCAAGCTTTCATTCAAAGAAGATTCTATTAAACAAACCGGACAAATTGAGCTTAGTTGAAGATGGAAAAAAATTCAAAGGAAAGCAGTCTTCACTCTGATAAAGGTCGAAACTTTCAAAGGCAGCATCCCTTTAGACTTAATGAGCATCTTTACAAAATAATGAAAGATTCAATCATGTAGAAATGTCTTTATCCGGTGTTTGCCAAAATCAGAAAGGTATCTTCTTAAAGGTTGGAACTACAGGCTTTCCAGTTATAATGAATTTATCAAGAAGACAACTTTTCAATGGGAGAAAATTCAGAACAGTCTTCAACATTCAAAGAAAGCAAACTACCTCCAATGAACAAAAATTTCTAAAGTAATATAAAGGTATTGCAGTGTCAATGAAGAAGGTTGAGGAAGCTGAGACTGCACTAAACGAGGAAGCTTAAATGAGTAATCTCTCTCAATTAGATAAAGCTTCCTCCTAGATAATCAATCTCCATTGCACTAATAGACAATGAGCCTAAAAGATCTATCTTAATCATATATGTGGAGAATTGATATCCAATGTGCTTCAACAAGATAACATTTTATATGTCATCGAAACCATGCATTTACATCAACACATATGTGTTGCATCACTACTTCTCCTTAGCTCATTAATTTTTATTTGGCCATAATTTTTATATGCTCAATTCACCCCTCCCTTCTTGAGCTACTCATTTACATGGGACTAACAAGTGGTATTAGACCAGGCTTTGTAAGTTAATTCTAACTACCAAAAGTTAACTTATGAAGAGATTCCCATGACCAAATCGTTCCACAATATTCCTACTCAAAAGTAAGTTATACACACACTTTTATGCATCTACTATAGATTCAAAAAAATTTAAAATTCCTATCTTCCACTAAGAATGATAGAACATTGATACATAGCTTTGCTTAGATACATTAGAAATTATATTGACAAAGCTAACAAGATCCAGAAGACCCCAAGTAATTGATTTTATGCAGGAGCTACAAAAACAAAAGCAGTGAGAAGAAACACCCATGAGAAATCCAAAGGAGCAAAAGAAATCAAGTAAGCATCTCACAGTATATTAATAGTCCAAGAAAATGAGGTAACATTCTAATTTAAATTCTCAAATCTTCAAAAAATCTATATTTGCTTTGAATGTTACTTGATTGATAGCATATAATCTTGAATGGCATACATAGTAAACTATTTATTGAAAGTATATTATCATTTATACATGTTTCATTGATTTGCTTGTGCATATCATATAAAGAGATTTAATCACTCAAAGCTTTGAAAATTAAAGACTCCTAATCATAAGTAAACCAATATTATCTCCTCGGATAATGATGCTTATCTCAGATCAAAACAAATTGAATAAACCCTGTCATCTCATATCTGCCAACAGATGAAGTCATCACTTTGTCTGTAGGATTGTCTAAAGCCACTCAATTCATCCAAAGCTCTCGAGGACATGCTCGATAAATCTCGATAAATCTCCTATTTAATTGCATATCAGACACAACTATCCCACTCACTGTAAGCGACAGAGTCGTCCCTCAGAAAAAGGTGATTCAAATTCCCACTGTTTCCCTCTCCACTCCTTGTCTTCTTGGCTCCATTTTCCTCTGTTCATCTTGGTGTCAAAAACCCCCAAGCTCTTCCACTTCAAAACCCTAAAACCTTAGCTGATGAAAATGGCGAATGCAAGAGCTGCAAAGACGACTCCAGCATCCACATTCGGAAGAAAAAGAAGTAGAAAGGAGTCAGAGGAACTGCATGCATCAGGAAGAAGCAAAGTATGTAGAAATGGGTTTCGAGAAGTAACTTTCCAAAATGATAAATAAAGTTATCAAGATTATATGAATAAATTTGTCAATAGAAAAGTAGTGAAGGGTAGAGCCACTGATTTCAAAACTTTTGAGAAGATGAAGTTGAACGTATGTGATTAGATAAGCTTTTAGGGTTGGAAAAATCATATGAGTCGTAGAAATGAGAGCTATTCCAGAATGGTTAAAATACTTCTCTGCAATTACTAGTCAGCAATTCCAATAAGTAGAATATTTAAATCTTTAAAATCCATCTCCAAGAAACATTCATCTCAATAAAATCCCTCTTCATCTCTACAAGACATCAATCAATCCACCTCATTCAAACTTTTTCAAATTCCAAAATCCTCTCGTCCATCTCCAATCATCCCTCAATCAACTTCAAACATCAGTCAACCTACTCCACTAGAAGTCATGCCATCCTCATCTAAATCATATCATTTCTTGTGCCCCAAACTCCCAAAACTAAATTCTTCAATCCCTAAGAATAAAAAATTAAAAATGACCCTTGAAGAGATTGAATATAGACAATTAATAAACCAAACAGTTGCTTTCCCTCTATACTCATAAAATAAATCTTTCACTCTATCTGATCTTCTTTTTCCAAAATTTGAAAACGAAGATTATCTTGACAACATTATAATAATGAAGGGTCCATCCAAAACTTTCAAACCTAAACCTCTTCTCGATTGAGATAAAATCATTGATAAAATCCTAAATGAACTCTCCCAACAATCACCAAATGTTGTTCCTTCTGTTGAACCCTCTCCTTCTACAATTCACACTTATGCTGAATCATCTCCCTCTACAACACCTCCTCCTATTGAACCATCTCCTTTCACAACACTTGCTCTCTCTATCGTTGAACCATTTCCTTTAACCACTCATCAGCCCACTTCCAATGCTCAACCTTCTGCAAGGATCAAAGCTTTAGTTTCCCACCCCTCAACAAGCAATACTCAAGGAGCTAAATCTACATCTATTCCTCTAAGAACAATCTCCATGACATATGCCACTTTCAACTATTGAACAAATGCCAACATTGCAAAATTCATCATGGTAAGTCTCCTTTATATCCAGAGCTATTAGATGATAACTATCAAGCTAGCATTGAACTCGTTGGCCATCATGAACTAGCTCTAGATCCTCTCAAGCTGACTCCGGCCATTTTTGAAAGATGGACAGCTGCTAATAAGGAAGCACAAGATCAAGGACTACCTCTTCCTCATCCAATACTAATAGATCCTGACTACATTAGGTGAATTCAGATTGTCCCTTATGTCCCAAAGGCTCTCAATGTGAAACTTCCATCAGAAAAAAAATTTTTTTTTTTGGAGTCACTAATGTTTTTGTCATACATTGTATATATCTCACATCAATGAAATTATTTTTGGACAAACTCTTTTTAGTTATCATCACTTACTATGTTGAATCTCCATTTCTCTTCTAGATTTTTTTTTGATTATGACAAAAAGGGGGAGAAATATAGTGCAAATATAGTGCAAATGAGTGAAAATAACACCATAAGTACCTACTCAGGGGGAGCTAAGCCACATGAGCTAAAACTTTAAAATAGTGCACTAAGTTAGGGGGAGCCATAATATATCCATACCTAAACTTCATATGCATTTACACTAATGAATATTTTTACTCTCTCGAAAGCTATTTCACTCAAATATTTTGTCATCATCAAAAAGGGGGAGAACGTTGAATCAATTAGTGCATATGGCAGATAACCAAGTTTTGATGATGAGCAATAACATATGAGTGAACATGTGTGGTACTAGCAGCTGTGTTTCCAAGCATTGCCAAAATAGATATAAAAATATAGGGAAACAACTCAAATAGAGTGGACAGCGTGCACAGTGAATGCATAAACAAGCATAATCCATTGATCGAAAGAAGATAAGTATGATCAGAAAGAATGACACTGAAACTTTGAAAACAAGCCATCAAGTATATCTGTAGTTATGAAGTTCAAGCCTCAACGAGTGATCAAGCAAATCATATACAAATAGAGTCAGTGTCGAATAGCATCTGCCTTAGGAAGATTCAGATAAATTATTCCACGGACAAGTCAGAAAAATTGCTTATAATCAACACTTGTCCGCAATAAATAGACAAATTTAGTTTGTAGAAGCAAGAGATGAAATGGAGCTGAAATTAGACAAATGAAGAAGCCAAAATGGAGTCAAATTACTCAGGCATTTGTCTCTCATATAAAACGCATCTGAAAACTAAAGAGGCCAAGGAACCTATCTGCAACTGAAAATATAGAAGATAAAGTAGAAGTGGTATAACAAAAGAAGATCAACTTTGTCTACCATTTTCACCTGCAAGGGTTGTCTGCCATTTCCAATCTATCAGACAACCACTAAAGAAACAAGTCGTCTATGCCTCAACGAGTCGTCTGTTACTTCTAACAGACATCCAATCATATGAACAACTAAGAAAAGGATTCATCTGCATGTTACAACTTTGTCTATCACTTACAAACCAACAGACGAACCACTTGAAGGACTCTGTCTGTGGCTTGCAACTTCATCTACTGATTTTAACAGACAAACAACAGACAAAGTCATTTTATCTATTAGGGAAGGAGCCTTGTCAGCCAAGAAGAATCATCTACTACTCACAACAAACAAAACCACTTTGACTGATGAAAAGAAGACTTTGTTTGGTGAAAGTCACTTTGTCTGATGTGAAGAAGCTTTGCCTATGCCACAAGGATCATTTGCTACTTATAACAAACAAAGCAAACAAAGCTACCTCACTTGATGAAAGAAACTTCGTTGGCTCAAAGAACATCGTCTAAAGATCAATAAAGAAGAAGAACTTCGCTTGCGCCTCCACAATTTATCTGTTACTTATAACAGATAAACTAGAAGATGAAGTAAAATGCTGCAATGGTCTCTGACAAAATTGCAAAGATGAAGTTGTCTATTATAGATCTACTCAGAGCCACTTTGTCTATTAATTACAAGAGACAAATTCAAGACATGAACAAACAAAGTCCTCAGATAAATATGATATATCATGAAGAGTAGAAGCCACCTATACCAGACATCACTACTGCACTCTCCGGTCAAAATATCATTCAAAAAAGATTTTATTAAAGCAGATCGGACAAATCAAGCTTAGCTAAAGATAGAAAGAAATTCAAAGGAAAGCATCTATACTCTAATAAAGGTTGCAATATTCAGAGATTGCATCCCTTTAGGCTTAATAGGTGTCTTTCCAAAATAGTGAAATAGCCAGTCAAGTGAAAATGTCTTTATCTGGTATTTACTAAAACCAAAAAAACATCTTCTTCAAGAATGGGGCTGCAGGCTTTCCGGCTACGAGATGAGTCTCTCAAGAAGACAGCTTTTCAATGGAAAAATTAGAATGGTCTTCAACATTCAAAACAAACCTAACTACCTCCAATGGGCAAAAATTTCTGAAGTAATATAAAGGTATTGCAGTGTCAATGAAGAAGGTTTAGGAAGCTAAGAGAAAAATCAGAATAGAGTTTACTCAAGTAACATCTCTCAATCAGATTATGTTTCCTCCTAGATAATCAATCTCCATTGAGATAATAGACAATGAGCCTAAAAGTTCTATCTTAATCACACACCTAGAGTATTGATATCTAATGAGCTTCAATGATATATAATTTTATATGTGCTCAAAATATGTACAAATCAGCCTAGCAAAAGAGGCAATGTAATGTGCAAAATGAGTGCTATTAATCAGCTATGTGAGTTGGTGATGAACTTAAGAAAACCACATTGTATGAGTTGTTGGTAAGCTCTGGAAAACCAACAAGTTTGTTAATGATCTTCAAAGCTAGCGAGTTTTCTAGTGAACTCGTGAAACTAGAAGAGTGTTAAGAATACTATGTTTATGCCTCCTAGAGCTAGAATCCAGAAGAGTGCTGCGAGCACTTTGTATTTTCATTATATTGGATATAGTGGAACCCAAGGCTCAATGAGTGTGTTCTCTTGTGTTTGATCGGGTTGATAAGAAACATGAGGATGAAATAAACGCAAATGGAACGACGTGACCGAAATTGGTCGCCTTCGGAATGGACCAAAGGATTTTCCATTATTATTGATTTTCCTCAATTGTTTACATTTGCTGTGTACATCAGAAAAATTGTGTGTTCACATCCCAGACCACAAGTGGTCCTAA
>JAYJMB010079109.1:0-12103 GCA_036873735.1 Pouteria campechiana
AGAGAATTTAGAGAAGGTGTATTTGATGACTAAGGGGAGGGGGTTTTAGAAGTGGGAGAGGAAACAAATAACGGCAAATGTGGTTTTCTGGGCTCTCATGGGGAAATCGAAAATGTCTAACCTTAATTGATTAAGGTACATGTTGTTGAGATACATTAGTCTCTAAGGTGGAGCATTTTTTAGGGCGTTAAAGGTATTTTTAGAAGAATAAGAAAAAAAAAACCGATGGCTAGTTGTGGCAGTTTCAATGAGAGTTATATTTTTTGGCATAAATGTAATATGTTAGTAAGTAATTAATATTTTTGTAAATATTTAAAAAATATTGCACAAGTGTAATTATTTTATAAAAGCATAGTTATGCATGTAAATAGCCCATATAAATTAATAATGTTTTATACATTACACTCTTCCCACACCTTCGACATCTCTGTCTAAACTGACCCTAAACACTTCGTGAGGTGCATGGAACCCTCAACGTACAGGCGGCGTCCAAGAAGCAGCCCATCCGCATAGCCGCGTTCCCACCGCCCAACCAGGGCGCCAAATCAACACGCAACACGTGCGAATGTTCCAGGCGCGTGACGCGAGTCCCTATTTCAGCCCACCTTCTCGCACGAATCGCCGTGCCATTGTCGACTCCTCTCAACCAAAGGGTAGGGAATTCGAGAAAAAGAGCCCCTCCGTCCTGCAAGAAACATTAGATAGCCGGGAGGCGCACGGATTCTCCACAAGCCTCCCTACTCCTACCTCCCTACAAAACCAGCAAATCCCGGCCCTTCATCCTCCCAAACCCCTTCCTCCCTCCCTCCGTCGCGCCGCTCCCTACCTCCCCCTCCATTGCCGATGAGGAGAACGCGAGTCGCCACCGCAGTGCCGGACTCGCGGAAACCGGAGACTCGCTTCCGCGGCGTACGGAAGCGGCCGTGGGGCCGATTCGCGGCGGAGATCAGGGACCCCTGGAAGAAGGCCCGAGTATGGCTCGGCACTTTCGACTCCGCTGAGGACGCCGCTCGAGCCTACGACAACGCCGCCCGGGCCCTCCGCGGCGCCAAGGCCAAGACCAATTTCCCGATCTACCCCTCTCCGCCTCCGCCGCCGCCGCACCATCTACAACCCTACCACCGCCACCCGTGGCCCGCCTCCAGCAGCCTCACCAGCACCGTCGAGTCCTCTAGCGGGCCTAGGATCGCCAGATCCGACTGTCGAGATAGGCCCCGGCGGGCAGATCGGACGGATCGCCCACCGGCGGCGCCGCTGCCCGAAGACTGCCGCAGCGACTGCGGGTCTTCGTCGTCGATCGTGGACGACTTCGGAGAGATGGAGACGTCGTCGGCGAGGAGATATCCGCTGCCGTTCGATCTCAACATTCCGCCGCTGGCGGACGACGAGGGAGAGGACGCCGAGGATTTGCGGAGGACGGCTCTGCGGCTTTGAACAGCGGAGAAGAGAAGATAAGATTGGCCCCGATTTTCTCACTTGGGATTTTGGGATTTTTCCCCCACGGATCGGATCGGATCTGGTTTTATCGTTTTCGTCGATCTTTTTTTTTTTTCTTCTTCCTTTTTTGGGTTTCATTTTCTGTACAAAAACGATATAAAATTAATTTTCGATTAATGGGAGAAGCTTTTTTAGAATCTCATATATTTCTGGGCTAATTTTTGCAATTTTTGACGGTTGCGATTGGTTGCTTTACTGACGGAGATCCGGCTATCGTAGCCGTTGAAGATGACCGCTGTGGCGTGGACGGTTGGTTTGATGCGTCCGGCCCACTGGAGAAGATGGGGCCCACACGCCGCCTAGATTAGGATTCGAAGGGTCAAGGGGAAGGATGGGGGATGATCTGGTCGTGTCTGCTTGAGTGCTGATACGTCCACATTCGTCGAACGCACGATTGTTGAGAGCGCACCTCTTGGACTGAAATTTTGGTGGTGTTCTTTAATTTTCGTCCAATTAGGATGATTTGATTGGATCCAAGCTGTCTCTTATGTATTCTACCATTTGTTAGCAACTGAACGAGAAATTATTTTCATTGAAAACTTGGGTGGACCCGCTCGGGTCGCTGTCGATCCTATTTCAAATTGTAAAATTTCCACCTAAATTTGTAAAATTTAGATTAAATTTGAGTGGATTAACAATTTAGATTAATAATTGCGATGTTAATTCAGACTAACAGTTCTCGTAAATATGTGATATAGTCTATTGAATATATTTATTTTATGAATAATTAACTTTAAAATATTAGTAAATATTGAAAATATCACATTAATTACAAGAAATAATGTTTACCAGCTTGGGATTTAATATTTTTCATCCGTAATTAATCTTTCCTTCTAATCTTAGAAGCCAATAACAGATTATAATAAAACTTGGTTGGTAGATGACTCAAGACTATAAGCTTGTTTGAAAAAGACTATTTTTGGAGAATTGATGGAATGAAATTCAGTGGCTATATAATTCTTGTATAAAATAAATTATCATGTTTCCAAATAAACATGTTTTATTAGACACGGTGAATGGAATAGATTTCATCAAATGTTCTTGATGGGCCCATTGGTTCCACACATTTGGTGTGAAGGATATATTTGCAAAAATTATCCAATTTTACTGACATAAAATTCCATTATTCATTTATGAGCTAAAAATATATTTAATACTTTAGATATTATATAAGTTGTCCCATTTAACTTTTGAGAATTTTTTATTTAATTGTAAAATTGTTATACAAAGTTACAAACCAAAAAAGCTTAAAAAGCAGAAAAGTAAAGACTACGTTGATTTTTGAGATCCCCAAATGTAAATTAGATGAAAGCAAAGATTCTTGAGAAAACGAAAAAGCAGGCGCCTGCCTTCCCCTTCCGACCACGCCATGGCCAGACGCAGCGGCGGTTTCCGCTTCAAACCCCTGCTTCTCTGCCTTGTCGCTCTCAACTCAATCCCTCTCTACATCTTCTTCTTCCGCACCCATCCCACCGTCTTCCGTCCAACGCCCCCGAAGGAAAATCGCTCCCAGCTGTCGGAGAACCGCTCGCTCCAAAACCCTACCCTAAAACCATGGCCTTCGCTCCCATCCTTCCTTCCATGGCTGCCAAGCCCTAACCCTCCCCTTCGTTCCTGCGAGGGCTATTTCGGAAACGGATTCTCCCGCCGGGTGGATCTCGTCAGCCGATCGCCGGCGGAGCGCTCCGGATGGTTCCGATGCTTCTACAGCGAGACGCTGGAGAGTTCGGTGTGCATGGGCGGGATGGTGAGGATGCATACAGATCGGATTCTGATGTCCGCCGGGGGCGAGAGGTTAGAGGATGTGATCGGGCGGTCGGATGAGGCGGAGCTGCCGACGTTCAAGGCGGGGGCTTTCGAGATCCAGGGAGGGAGCGGGAGTGGAGAGGCCGTCGTGGGGGAGGAATTTCTGCAGCGGTTTGTGCCGCAGGGAGTGGTGCATCACCACACGATGCGGGAGCTGCTGCGGTCGATGCGGTTAGTGGGGCCCGACGACTTCAAGTGCTCCCAGGTGAGGCTCGGCTGCCTGGCTTCTGGGTTCTTTCTATTTTTACATTTGTTGTTGAATTTCAAATTTCGGAACAGTTTGGCTTGCTGTCTTACTGTCTTTGGAGAATTGTTGAGGTTGTAAATTCCAAGTAGTTTCTTATGATGATTCAAATGAGCAGATCAACTTACTGGATTAGTTATTAGCGGGTGTGAGTTTCACCCAATTCTGCATTTATTCCTATTTGTTAATGGATTTTGTGGGGCATTTAGATTAGCTTGGTAGAGCTAGATTATTGGGCCTGTGCAGCAATAATGATGTTTGACAATGTGGTTGAATTGTGTAGAAGGCAGTGCCGCTCTAGTTAGATTCATTGGCATTGATGTATTTTGGTGTGTTTGGTTGGCCAGATATCAGGAAGTTTTGCAGACCTACACTGAGTTATCATGAACCACCTGGTATATCATTGTGTTGGGTGAACCAACGAAACCCTTTGGAATTTGATTGCTTTGAACGGAATAATGAATGCACATGATGGCACATATTCACTATTTGATAAGTTCAGTGGTTTGTGTGGGTGATGTTATCTTGTAAGGGTTGTGCTATTCACTATTTGATAAGTTCAATGGTTTGTGTGGGTGATGTTATCTTGTAAGGGTTGTGCTATTCACTATCTGATAAGTTCAATGGTTTGTGTGGGTGATGTTATCTTGTAAGGGTTGTGCTGCATGCAGCCTGTTAATTACAGTTAGATAGTATTGTGTTTAGTTTTGGTCCTGTTGCTTTTCTTCAACTTCGCTTCTGATATTTTAGCAAGTTTCATCATCTTTCAAAACAAAAATATGCAGTGGAATTTTGAAACTGACTAAGTTAGCAGATGCGTGATAAGGCTAGAAACAAACCAAGCTGGTTTACCAGCTGGCTGAGCTTGGCTTGATGGACTTAAGCTCTCAAATTCTTAGCTTTCGAACCAAGTGCAAACTTGAAATCTCTATTTAATGGCTAACCCATCCAGCCTTGTGTAGTTAGCTTGCTAAAAACAGACTCTATGAGTAGCATAAGCTTGACTGATCAAATATTTTTGTTTTCAAGCAAGTGCTGGAGCTTTAGCCCGAAAACTGCAGTTGCAGCATGGAATTAGTTTGCATATTTCAAATTTGAGCTTGATTTTGAAAACTTTCACCTGAATATGATGTTCAAGCTTGTGTTCAAAGAGGTGAACTTGAACAAATTGCAAGCCTGCTTATTTTATGTTCAAGGGAAAGTTCGAATCTCTTTACATTCCCGTGGCCGAGTCCATACTGTTACTTTGCCAATCCATACAATGCTTAATGAAGATTGAAGAGTAGTAGCATGTTCATTAGGTGGATGTGTATACATGCTACAAGCTGCAACCAGATGGAGATAAAGAGTTCTAGGAAAGTAAACTTTGGCAACATAAATGGATTATAAAGTGGCCATTAATGTTAATAATGCCAGTGAATAGAGATCTTGGTAGAATGTTCAGGTGCAGTGTATTTCTTGACTAGAAATTCATTGAAATCTCTGGAACCGAAATTGAGAGGGGAGGGTGTTTAGGCGCATGACAGTGAAGGCTAATATTTCTGGTTGATGAGTTAAAGAGTTCTAGGATAGTGAACTTTGGCAAGATAAATAATGTCGATGATGCCGGTGAATAGAGATCTCAATAAACCTGAATTAAATGTGAAGTCAATACTAAATGATTGGCAAGCAGTGCCAATTTATTAACAAATCATTAAGAGGGTGTTCAATTCTACTATAACACCTTGAAAGGTTGAAATGTTCTACTTAAGTTGATTGCTAATTTTACATGGTGTGTAACGTTTTTATATTACATGGTTTCCTTTTTGGGATAAAATTTTCAAAAAATTGTTAAAATTATTTTATAACATTTAAGAATTCAAATTTTTATTTACAAGATAAATCATGTAGCATGGAGTTGCAACATATCATGTAAGAATATCAATCCTCTTTTCAAGAAAACCTACAACTTCTATCCTATAAAAATGGTTGCCTTGTGACCCTAATAGACACATATCTTAGATGCAGGCTTACTTCCTAGAATCTGTTATGATGCGATCGTTAGTTGAACCCATAGAGCACTCATGGAAATGGAATAGTTGCACACGGCCAAAAGTGGGGTGCCCTTCATTTACATTGGTGATTGAAAGTCACATGTTATGTTATCTGAGTTCAATAGTAGCTTTATTTTTCTACTCTTTAAAAAACAATTGATCAAAGTACAAAACTTTTCAAGAGGTCATGTCACACTTGAAGGGAAGGGAATTTTTGCCTTTCAAATGTTAGTTTTTCCACAGGGTTATGATTCTTTTAGTACAGAAAATGATATAGAGAGAGTATTTAGAGGATGTCTGCGGAATAAATTTTTTTAGAAATGCTTGTGCTATCTAAAGTTGGGCAAGGCAGGGGAGGGCATGTGCATGTGTTTTGCTGGTGAATGTTGTATGTGAAAAAGAGTGCTTTTGAAGGACACAATCTCTACAAATGTGTTTGTTGATATTGATGCTTGAGCCACCTCGGGAGGCCAATGAAACTTCCTAGAGAGATCATCAAGGGTCAAGGTGACTCTTACAGGATCTTCAAAAGGCTGTATGCTTATATAAAAGCTTTGTGAGGTCATTTCTAAATCACCAAATTTACAGGTCTTATCTTCTCATGCACTATTCTTGGTCAAATTTATCTTTGAATCTTTTGCCTTATTTCAAGCTCACATTTGATTTCCTGGCAATACCACGTTTCTGTAGTGACAAAGTTATTCTCATATGAAGATGGTTTTGTTGAATATTCAGGAGTTTCTTCGCTATGAACCATTACTGTCATGTGGCCAAATTAGTTCTGCAGACAGTGACTTTGTGATGTTTTGTCAACTCACACAGCTCTTTTTAGCTTTGCAAATAATTTATGGAAGTGCGGCTGCAACTTCCTTGTTCTGTTTCAGACAAATACCTTAAGCTAATGTCAGCTTAAGGCCTAAAAAAACTATCTTTCTTGTATGAAGTAGAATGAGGAAGTGGCGATTTTTGCAATGTTGTGATCAAACCATCTTCTGTGCTAACTGCTTCTGCAGTGAACTTTACACAACTAATTATTTGTCTTTAGGTGTAAATCTTCCAACATAGTCGAATAACTTACTGGAAGAACTTACCCAAGGATAAATAATTCATCCTTGCAAGTTAATATTTAGATTTTGTAGATTCTCACTCTAGAAGAAATGGCAACTGATGGAGTTGATTGCAGAAAGAACAAGAATAGTGAAGAACTCAGTAAGAGGAAAGAGGATGGTAATCTTTTTCTCCTGAAAAAAGGGGAACTTGTAAAGGGTTTAATAAAAAACCATGTCCCTTCAAGGTCATTGAAGGGATCAGAAAGGATCTGAGGAGCCATTGGTTTAGCTCTGTAAAAGGGTGAGGATGTGGGGTTTTTTCTGTAGGGAGAAATGGTACCGCAAGCTATGTCTTAAATTTTAATCATATTTTGATTGGGTATGTTATGGATGTTGGTGATTCGAGCATGGGAACTGTTCAACAAAAAAGGATAAATATGTTATCTTGAAAACAGTATCATCTGGCAGGTTCACCTGAGATTCCAATGAGATAGAAAAAATGTTAGGAGACGAGCTTCATATCTCGCATCAATAGCTGTAATTCTTGTCATGGAAGGCAACTGAAAATCCTAATTGCCTGAGTGACAACAAATGGACTAGCTTAGAAGACTTAGGAAATATTCTTCTATCTGTGGTGAAATCTGTATTGTTCACTTTCAGTTAAATATTTCATCCATCCATGTACACAGCAAGAAAAATGATTTCCTGTAGTGTTTTTGGGGTTTTTTTGTTGGGGGTGGGGGGGTTGGGTAGCGTGGGGAGAAGGGGGGTGTAACTTTTGTTTCTGCAAGCAACAACAACCAAAAAAAAAAAAAAGATAAACTAAAGGAGGGTGCGTCAGTAATCTTTTATATTCAGTTGCCACAAACTTTGAAATCTCTAAGAACACAACCTTAACATGATATTTACAGACTCTTCTCATACTGGGGAAAGCTGGTGCTTCTTTTAGCATGTTTCTTATTCCTTAGCCACAACTTTTTGCTATCCATGTGGTTGAAGTTCAGACATTTTTGAAAATGATTCGTGCAATGCCAAAAAGGATGTCCCATCCTCGATGTGTGGGAGCTCTAGTGCACCAGGTCAGCCCTTTAATCTGTGCATTGCCAAAATGGGAAGTTAAAAGGTGAAAACATATTATTCTGTGTAGGGCGCATGTAGGATCATGGTGTTTTATGCAGGTACATCACCTTTGAAAACAGGGCCATTCTTAAATGTCCGGCACCCACATGAAGGTTGAAGTCTTATCTTTTGTACTTGTTTGTTTGTAGTGGCTTTAGTTCCTTATATTTATTGCCCCCTTATGTTTCTTTTTCTTTATCAGGTAAATATTTTATGTAAGCTGTTTTGTTGCAGTGGGTTGAGGAGCCAACACTTTTGGTGACACGATTTGAATATGCAAACATGTTCCACACAGTCACGGACTGGTATAGTGCATATGTTGCTTCTAGAGTTGCTGGCTTGCCTAGTCGACCTCATTTGGTTTTTGTGGATGGGCATTGCAAGGTATATATACTAAGTTCTTCTTTCAAACTTTCATGTGCTATTGTGTCCTTTTTTTATTTGAAAAGAGATTGTCTAGTTAATTTTTTTTTTCCTTTTTTTTTTCATGTAACAAAAGCATCATAAAGGAGAGTTGGAATCTTTCTGGCTAATCTACCATTGTCATTCTGTTGGCCTTTATTCTGAATAATTGAATCATGATCATGTTGGCCTTATTGAGATCTGTTATGTGTATCTTATTTGATTAAAAAGAAATAAAAAAAAAGCATGGCACATGCGTTCTGTTCTTTCATTGTCCTCTATTATGAATGAATTCTTAGTCAAATTTTGTCTAATCTACAGGCTGGCATATTTGAACTTAAGGCCAGGGTCTTATCCCCATTGCTTGTTTTTGAGAATTCTATTTCCTTTTTAATCGTTCATGAGTCTTGACTTACCTCACAAGGAAAAAATGGTTGTCCAAAAAGAAGAAAACTGAAGGCATCATCCTTCAAAAAATTTATAAAGGAAAAAAAGAAATGAGCAAAAGAAAGAAAAAAAAAAATCATGAATGAAAGATGAATGGTTTTGTTTTCAGTACAGCTGGGAAATAGAATCCTTTGCCTTTTGATGCAAGCAGCAAGACAAAATTCTTTCCATGGCTCAGCATGTGCTAGATTATTTTGAACAAAGCAAAACTGTCTAAATGTAAAGACAGTAGCAAGGTTCCATGTCTAACAATTTGAAAGTGCCAGTTGTTAATAAATCTGGTCAGGAGCCTTTGATTAATGGTTGGAAGCACAAGCAAAAGTGTTGAAAGGACAATATTTTTCATAATCATTGATTCCACTTTCTGTTGTCCTTCCAAAATGGTTGGGCCTTTATGCTGCAATTAATGTTTTGCTACTTGCAGATGCATTTTGGTGTTGTCTCCTCTCTCAGAAAAGGTAGAAGCAAAGTTATTGTTTTTTCCACTTTTCCTTATCCTTCTGCGTCCTCTTTGTTTTTCAGACCCAACTGGAAGAAACTTGGGAAGCAATGTTTTCAAGCTTGAAGTATGCAAAAAATTTCAGTGGCACAGTTTGCTTCCGCCATGCAGTTCTTTCTCCATTAGGTTATGAGACAGCTCTATTCAAGGGGCTGAGCAAACCTATTAGATGTAAGGGGACCCCTGCCCATGAGCTAAGGGAAAGCCCTGACAATGGGAAGACTGCACGGTTGTCAGAGTTTGGGGAACTACTCAGAGCAGCTTTGGGCCTCCCAGTGGATGAAAGTCAGATTCCAAAACCAGTTTCTGGCCTTAATGTACTATTTGTTCGCCGAGAAGATTACCTGGCACATCCTCGTCATGATGGCAAGGTACAGTCGAGGCTAAGCAATGAACAGGAGGTGTTTGATGCTATAAAGAATTGGGCTGGTAGTCATTCTAAGTGCAGAGTGAATCTCATCAATGGGTTGTTTGCACACATGTCCATGAAAGAGCAAGTCCGGGCCATTGAGGAGGCTTCAGTCATTATTGGGGCCCACGGGGCAGGCCTCACTCACATGGTTTCTGCATCATCAAAGGCAGTCATCCTGGAGATCATTAGCAGCCTATATAGACGTCCTCATTTTGCACTAATCTCAGAGTGGAGAGGGTTGGAATATCATGCGATGAATCTCGATGGTTCGCATGCGGAACCCAAGGAAGTAATTGATAAACTCAGGAGCATATTGGGGGACCTTGGGTGCTGAAAACTGGATTTTTATTTTAGTATATCCATGAAGATCCAGCTCTTTTAAAGAGGCTAGCCAGGAAACGTAGTCATGAAAGTGCAGGATCAATATACTTGGCTCGGGAGTTGTTGCAAAGCGTTCCATACCCAGGAAGTCCATTCATCTGACTCTAG
This sequence comes from Pouteria campechiana, assembly GCA_036873735.1. Taxonomy (NCBI): domain Eukaryota; kingdom Viridiplantae; phylum Streptophyta; class Magnoliopsida; order Ericales; family Sapotaceae; genus Pouteria; species Pouteria campechiana. Next base: position 9,998 of record JAYJMB010079109.1, read on the forward strand.
GTTCTTCTATTGCATAACCGAAAAATCAGTCTCTCTTGCATCTGCTGATTGGGGAAGACCTGTTTCAGCGCCGTAGTCCATCCAGAGCATAGTGTCGTCTCGGAATTCCCAAGCTAGACAAAAGGGAAACTAAAGCGGATGACAGAAATCACTGCCTGCATGTAAAGCCTTCAAAGGGAGTAGTCATTCTCACTTCAACCACAAAGTGTAATGGTTTTCTTTAGATGATAGGATTAACTTATCAGTTGTCTAATATACTCCTTAGCAACATGCTTCAATCCACGTCAAGGTGATTGGATGAGGCACTTGATTGAATTGCCAAAAACGGGAATACAAAGCTGAGGACCACATGGCTGGAGTCACGTAAGTAAGCACATATCAGATTTGTAGAACATCTGGAGTTACTTCCGTAAGCAAATTTCATATTTGAAGTTTGTTCTCTGGGGTTTTGACCCGGACATTATGGGATATGGTTTGCTCTCTCTATTTTGTTTGAGCTCAACTGGGCATCCTTACTTTATCTGATGCATTAAGAGTGCGCTTGGATTTTCTTATAAAAGGGGTCGAAAAGATAGAAAGGGTGAAAATGTCCCTCTTTCAACACATTTTCTATGATATTTAGTTTTATATTACATTTTAACTGTTTAATAATCATATTTGTTCTCATTATTACTAATTTTCTGATATCTTTTCATTCAAAAAGTATATCTATTTTATGTTTATACCTTTTTTTTTTCAAGATCCAACAACAGGAATAATTCGCCCAGCCCCTGAGCATTGAATCAAAAAAGGTTGTGCTGGTTTGGGTTACAGCTACCCATTTTTGGTCAGTATTTTTAACTAAATACCTCCCTGTATCCCTTCCAAGTAAAAGCTATGAATTTGATCATTTATACATTATAGGATTTTCAGATATTAGAAACTAAATTACAATATGGGCATAGCTTTGGGTGGGTATTTAGACAGGAAACATTTGAATGGTTAGCTATGGTTGTCAAGGGGAATCATTATCTCAAGCCAAAGACCCTGACTATCATGGAGACCTCTACCTTGTCGGCGAGCTGCAGCTACTTACGACTGGAAGAATTTTATTCATGTCCAGAACATGCGTGGCCTAGCAGGCAGCAAGTGGATAAAGCTGGAATCCCATGTTGATGAGAGGTTGGCAAACAAAGCAAAAGGCACCACTACTCCCACCAAAGGTAGCTTCTAGAGTCCCCAAAACGATGTTATTGCCAGTTGAGTTGCCTATTTTTAGAATTTTAGGCATAATACAAAAGATGTGATATTATTAGGATTTTGGACATCAGATACAATGGTTAGACCTTCTATACTTCCTAAAGCATGATTGTTTTTACGGTACTGATAAGAGCCTTAACATTTGATATAAGAATAGGTTTCAAGTTTCCATCTTAAAAGGGATTGCTTAAAGTGGAATGTAATTTTTGTTCGAGTGAGAATCATTTGGACAATATCAGTGATAAGCTTAAGTAAGATCTTGATCTTGCACGTGGTGCATGCATCGTGATATGGATATGGTAATTTTGGAGCATGGGCTATTAATTTGACAATTTTAATGTGATATCAGAACATTTAATTCATTCAATGGCTTGTTTGAACGAGGGAATGTAATATTAAATGTAAAATTATTCTTTTATGTTTATTTTTCTTTTACGTGATATTTCATTACATCAAACTAACCTAATAAGTCTACTTATTAATATTATTGTTATTATATGTTTGTCCTGATGAACAATGCCAACATCATTTTCTATTTTGGCGACATTATTTACATTTATATTTAAAAATATCCAAAAGACACACGGATGGAATACAAGTATACAATAACCCATGTTGGAAATCCAGATTTGAAATTGAAACAAATAATGATAAAATATCCAAATGGTCCATAATATTCTAAATGAAAATGAAGATAGAAAAGGCAAAAGCAGGTGGACACTAATGGAACTAATGCCGTCTGGCAATGGCCTCTCTCTTTTACCTACCACATGCTCTACGGATGGTTTTGGTGGCAAGCCTAAGCTTTTTCTTGGGTGTAGCTCATGCCTTCTTGCACCGGCTACAATTGCTAGTGGTCCAGATCAT
>JAYJMB010079109.1:30521-67170 GCA_036873735.1 Pouteria campechiana
TTATTTTCGGAATATATTCTTGGAAAAAGTAGAGGCATTTGTAAGTATACATGGGCCTTGTGCCTTTTGGCTGTAATTGTAGTTTTACCAATGTTTTCCAAATATTCATAAAAATGTCTATCTTATTAAAATATTTTTAAAAATAGTAAGAACCTTTAGTTTCTAAATTAATAAATAGCTTGTATAGTTTCAGAAAAACTATCTAAATTTTCTGGAGTGAATTAATTACCCTAAAAAAATAGGACTGATACTTTCATCAATATTCAAAAATATCGATGAAACTATAATTATGGATAAAATGTGCAGCAATATCTATAAATGGCCTAAAAATTTTATGGCTTTTAAAAATAAAAATGCTTTATATGTATACATATGTAAATAAATAAGGAATCACATGATTTGCATTTGATACTTGACCATCCACTTGCATTCCACTCCTTGGTGTGTTGGTTTTCAACCACATAGATGACATCAAATCAAATGTAATTAATGTATTTGAGTTGGTAAAACGGAAATTTTAAGAAACTGTGACATTATGGCTTGCCAGTTGGCGTAGACACGGCCATGCCACAGCCTCTTTTTAAGGAAGATGTACGGTACAGAAGGATGAATGAGCTTTAAAAGCAGAGGGGCGTATGTGGCAGGATGAAAGTGATGGCTACAGGAATTTTTATGACATTTGCATGTGAGTTACAATTTATTAATTATGTTTAAACTGCAGTATAAATGTGGAGTTAGGCATAGAGGCTCCCATTTCTTGAGTCAAAGGCAATCAAGTTTTCTTGACGCATCCAGTTGCCATTTTGTAAACATGGGTTGAGAAGGTTGAGGTGGGATCAATCTCATTTTGAAAAAGGGTTGGACTAGATTGAGATTTTGGACAATCAAACCTGATTTCCATGACAATATTTACAGTTTATGTCAGATGAATGCAAAAACACTTTTTATTTCACTAGCCACCATTTAAAAAAAAAAAAAAAAGAGTCTTTAACCATTGAGGCTTTAAAATATTAAATTAGAGGTCTTCAAATAGCCCAATTAAAATTCATAAATGGGGTGAAGATGGAAAATTTTTAAATTACTTTACTCCACAAATACATGTGACTCAGGGTATGTGAATGAAAGCATTAGTTAATTTGAGGCTCATATATGAAAACTCATTAAAAGCCAGATCATATTGTTAAAATGAGCCAACGGAACTTTATAGATTTCCATTAATGGTTGATTGTGGACTACAAATAGGGTCAGGATCATAATTGGATTAAAAATTTGAACATAGAATTAGAGTTAATTAGACTTGAATTGGATGCATGCGGCCTTAATTAGTTGCTTTTTGTGGTTGTCATGAATTTGTATTCATCGCAAGCCTCGCTTGTAGCATTCCGTCTTGAAATCAAGCATGGTGTCAAATCCTTATATGCAATGAATGAATTAGAATATCTGCTTAATGCCACTTTTTCTATTTCTTGTAATTGAAACATTGGATGGTTTGAAACTCTTATAAATTACCCTTTTATATTTTTTTATAAAGTTTTAGAATTTTAGAAGTTTTTATAAGATTAAAAAAAACTTCAGACAAAAAATGCAAAAGAGAAAGTAATGATGTTAGCAACATAAAAAATAAAATACACACGATTTGGGTCTTAGACCGTGTTGCCTTCAAAAAAATAAAATAAAAGGTGGAGGGTTCGTTTGTGGTGGGGTCAATGAGAAATCCGAATACGAAATCTAAATTAAATAGACTTGAGAGAGTTCCCCGTGCAAAGTGGAGAGAGGAAGTGGTCTAGGCTATGAGTCACATATGCACAAATGCTAGGATTATATACAATTAATCTGACCCCGTCCTATGACTAAAACTTTTTGGCTAGAGTAGTCAGTCAAATCCATATCCTGCCAAATTGCTTCTTCCACGAATTTCAGAATGATTTGTATCCAATATGTTTGTGTTGAGGTAAAAAGATGGGTTAGAATTCTCTTTGCTTTTCTTTTTAATTTGATGTTTAATTATTTGTAATTAATCTATTTTTTTACATTCTTATTTATTTGAAAAATCTATTACATATATTTATTTGATTTATCATTTTGTCTTTATGTTTACATCGTATACGTTTTCTTTAAAATCCCTTTACATCTCTTCTAATTTAAACTAAGTATAATAAAACATATCATAATACATGTGGAAAATGAATAGCATACAAAAAAATAGTACCTTGATTGTATGAAATATAAGATAATATATAAAAGTAGAAGAATCATAAGATATGTAGATCATATTTAAAAAGATAAATAATAATAAATAACAATAATGACTAAAGTAAAATAGACATGGTGCTTATTTTGTTTGGATTGAAGTAAAATGAAGATGGAGTTATAGTCTCCAAACTAATGTTATTACCGCTGGACCAAATTGGTCGGTTGTAATGGTTCGATCTCAGTTGATCAGTCTAGTTTAGCCCAATTTGGTCTGGTATTAGATTTTTTAAAACTTTACTATTATTAATATAATGAAATGATAAATTAAAGTAGGAAATTATTATACAAAAGATTTATATATTTAGATTAATATCTATGATTTATATTTTTAAAAATAATTTTTTATTAGATTTTATTAAAAATAAAAACAGGCTCAATTAGTTGAATTACCTAGTCAAATCGGTTGGACCATGAATTGGACGCTTAACTGGTTCAACCAATGGTACGATCTTAATAATACTACTCCAAAAATATTTTACTATTTAATAAGAATCACGAGTTTCAATAATTATTTTATTTTATTAGCATAAATTTGGATATCTAGTTAACTATAAAAGAAATGAAAATAATAAATTAATGTCATTTTATTTATCTCATTACTCATCCTTATTTCAAATCTATTTGATGTTTATTCACTTTAAATCTTACATTATCTTCAAACATAATTAATATTTCCATTTTCATTTACCTTCCCATTTTATCTATCAATCAAACAATAAAATAAAATCAGTGCGTAATCATTCCTATGCCCCATTTAGAAAGGCAGGCTGACCCAGGTGGGCCATTCCTGTGACTCGTGAATCACACACTGCAGCTCAGATTAGACTCGCTCGAAGCCGACCGAGTCAAGCCCCCGGCCAGTCCGGCTACGGCCCATTCTAGCCGTTTGAAAAAAGACGCGGTCTACCTCCGCGGTCAAAACCTAACCAGCCGGCCCCGCCCCGGACTTCCAGATTTAGTCAACGACGTGTCTCAGGAATCAGACGTACGGCCGCGATCGTACCCTTCTGCGTGGCGTCGTGCGACATCGAAACTTTCTACGCGCGTTTTGGAATATCATACGCCACCGACGCATGGCCACTCTTTGATCCTACGGCAAAGTGGGACCCACTATATATATATATAAGATATTTAAGGGTATTGTACCAAAATAAAATTATAAATTTACCAACTATTACAAAAATCATTATATGTCGAACTTTGATAAGTAATTCTTCAATGCAATTCAGTGCACGGTAAAATTTTTTAATTTCAACCGATTGTAATGCTTTAATAAGATAAACGTGTGTCTTCCACGGACATGGATGTCTTTCACATCATCAACGTGTGGACGCCACAAAAGGTCAAGGCCCCGAATCTCCGCCGACGACTAGGAAACGATGTCGGTGATTGTATTCCTGCACATTAAATAAATTCTATCTTAACTAAGTTGGCAATCCAGACCGTTGAAATGGATGAAACATCTTAGATCGACCACATTGGGATTTCTCCCACCAGATCGACGGCTCAGATCTTACGAATATCTTCAAATTACCTGTTCGAATGGTATTCCCCGTGGAAAATAGTTCTATATTTTCGGGCTGCGCCTGCAACGGCATGGAAAGGGCATTTAGTTCACGTGTATGCCACGTGTAACGTTGGGATGAAATCTGATTGCGGAGAGAAAGGCATGCGCAAGCATGAGGTATCGGGAACGTCACGAGTAAAAACAAGGGTAGCTAAATAAAAATAAATAAAAAAAAGAGGTGGGTTAGGTTGAATTTTTGGAATTTTGCGGTGACAGGTCGTGCCAGCCAATTTTAGGCGATCTTCGTCGATTTCCAAGAAAATGATCCTTCATTTACTGTTTGACAACGGATCGGTAATCAGGTGGGCCCCACGTTCTAGGTAAGCTGACCGGAAGATCAGGATCATGCCCGTACGTCGGATAGCGATGGCAATCGACGGTCCACTTTTTATTTTGTCGGATCCATGTAATTTTTACATAAATTTCATGCGTGATGGGGCTTTCCTAATGCCTATATATGCAACACATCCATGCGCCATATTTGTATACTGTCTTGGAAGGTCTTATCGTTTTAAATCTCCTTAAATTATATATATATATATATATATATATATATTTTCACCTTATAATTTTATTGAATTTAGCTAGTGTTGATTTAAGAATTAAAATTTCATTTTAGTTTTAGTATTTGTGAAAGAATTTATCAAAATGTTTTTTTATGTTTGTTTGTTAGTTACTATAATTTCCACCAGCACTATAGTTATGTGTGTTGTAGGTGTAAGGTTTAAGTAGGAGCCAAGTCCTCTAAAAGTTTATCTAGTAAATATATTACTATATTTTTATTATGAGATGTCAATAAATCAACTTTTTTTAAGCCTTTAAAAACTAAATATTGGCAGAGTGAGCATAAAATGAAAAGGGTGCAATGATTATTTGAAATAGTGAATAAATTACAAGATATCTATATTATATAAATTAATATTTATTTGGATAGAATGTATTAGAAAAGCATAGTGAGAATGATATCAATAATAATATAGGCCTTTTTATCAGACAATAATAAAAATAATAAAACTATTATGATAGTTAAAATGTTTTATATATAAAAAAAAGTAGTCCAGAAGAAGAGTGCATTGACATTAGGATGGGACCTTGAATTTTGCCCTTTTTTTTTTTAACCCCTTAGGGAAGAATAAATCTTAAATATATTTACTCAGTCGTATCCTTTATTTCATTTTCTATGCAAGATTCAAATGCTACGTTGATCCGTGGCTGCTAAGGTAAGCCATGTCCACATTTGTAGGACCCACCTCTCCTTTGTCTGTGACGGTGGGGTGAAATATTAGTGCCGGCAACTTAAATGTTATCTCCGTTTTCATATACATGACACTTTGATGGATGCATTGAATGGGTCGGCAGAGAGCACTACAAAACTATATATCTTTACATATTTTAATCAGCATTATATCTTTAATACAATATCCCAAAGATTTGAATTATCATCTTTTCTGTTTGTCTACGGCCGCCTTCAAAGTGGAAGTAGTCCTGACTAAGAAGAGGTTTAGGTTAATCTCAACTTAGCTTTGTCAGCTTTAGTTAATTAACAATGTTTGCACGACATTGAGTGACCATTAAAAATAGTATGAATTTGGAGCTCATCGGTTGCACCAATTGATTGGAAAAGGAATTTAGAATCCGATTTGATTTGATTTGATTGATACATATCATAATAATTTTATTTTTTTATTATTTATATTTTTAGTTGGTATCTATTATTTTGGTTTGTACTACTTGAAATTACGTAACAATGAATAGGTTACATTTAAAAGAAAATGATAGTTACTAATCTTAGGGTGAATCTTAATCATGCTACCATCTTACTATTTTATCTTTTGTCATAACAATGCAAAATATTGTTTATTGGAAAATATTAACTATGGGAATTAAGAAAAAGAGGCCAAAAAAATAAATTAAAAGATAAAAAAGGTGAGAAAATGGTGTATTTGGATTGAAGTAATAATGGAAAATAAAATGAATAAAGTAGATATTTTTTTTGAATAAAATGATTCAGTGATTAAATGTATAGTTAATCATCATCATTATCATCAAAAACTGTTTCTCACCTACCAGGGATTAGCTATATAGATTTTGTTACACCATCTTTTTCGATCATGAATTATATCTTTATTAAGTTCAAAGATTATTTATACATTTTTTAATAACCTTTAATCAAAATTTTGGCCTTTTTTGTTTTTTCTACTAAATTTTTTTATTGTGATAAAATTTATTTATTTATATTACTGCCCTTTAGTTACTCACTTAAATGTTAAAGTGTTTATGCTAGGAATATCTCTATGCTATTTGGAAGACCAATTTGGGCATAACTCAAACAAATATATAAATGATAATAAAAAAGATAATTAAAATAAGATAGAAAAAGATTTTTTCATAATTTTCCTTGTTACCGAAGGTACAGTAAAATAGTATAAAATTTTTCATGAATGAGACAATAGAAAATAAAATAGAATGCTCATTAAAAGAGATTAATAGTAAAACAAAAGCGGAGTGGACAGTTTAAGACCGGTTGAGAGCTACGAGGGAAAGATTGCCAATATCACTGTGAGGCAATCACCCTCAACAGGTCTCTTATTCTTTATAAATGAAATTCATTTTATTTATTGTCTTAAATGCTCTCAATTCCAAGACTCATAAAAAAAAATTAAAAAATTAAAAATTGTAAAGGATGAAAATTAAAAATTGTCGGCATGCTTTATTTCCATATAATTTGGTCCGAAAAGTATTTATCTGAGGATATATTTAGATGGAACTGAGGCACAAGGAAAAGGCATTGTACTGCAAGTGAATAGTTTGCGTGTACTGCAATTTGGTCTTAACGTGAAGTCTACGTTGCGCTGGCAAGAAATTTTTAACGCGTGTTGCAACAGTTTTGTCCTTTTTTTCTAACCATATTCCATGCCGCGTAAGCCGCTGACAAATGCTCTCGCAGCACTTCATCTTTTGAGAGGTTTTTTTTGCACGTAGGAATCTAATATGATAGATGTGGATCACCAAACTCCTATCTAATTAATGTCCAAAAATATTGGTCTTATATAGGGTCCCCCACACCCATCAATGATTTATTTGTACGGCAAAGAAATCCATGACCCTTGTTCAAGTCCAACCCAACCCAACCCAATTGTCTATTCTGCAATGATTCAAGTCTTACCAGCAGCACCAGTGCTGCCCTTTTAGTTTTGGGGCTATTAGGATGCTTCGATTATATCCAAGTTATTATATATATATATATTTGAAATATTTTTTTATTGAAGAAATAGAAAATTATTTTAATTGAAAACGAGATATAACCATTAAAGATGTTATATCATGAGTAAAAACTGAAAAATAATTTGGATGTCTTGGAACACGGATTGCATTTGATGAGAGGTGTTTTAGCACTCTTTTTCTTTCATTTGCCATTATAGTTACTCTTATATCGCAGCTTTTTCATTATTATTCATATTTTTAGTCATTATTAATATTTTTTTATTCAAAAGAAGTCTATTCTATTGACATTATTTTTTTTCTGAGGTCATCGTGTATTTCAAATATATATTTAGATTTTGATGGCTCATCCAAGTTTTCAAAATAATTTTGATCATTGTAGGTAAATGCATGACAATGATGATAGATTTAATCAAATAATCTTAGTGGGCAATTTTTTTATAAAAGTTGTTGCAGACAATTTTGGATCATTGCCCTTATCAATTGAAATTTGGTTACAGATGATCCCAACCAACCCAAACGTATGCAACTGTGCATCTTTAAAGTCTCACTCAAATCAGTTGTCATGTATCACGTTGGAAACCACCCGCTGGCAAGTCGCCCTTGCTCCACTAGCCAAACCCAACAAACCTAAAACTCCCCATATTGGGGGACTCACTTGGATACTCTGGCGAACCAGCAAGGGTTCATAGACACGTAATTAGAAAGTTGTAAACATGGGGCACTTGTAATTCAGATTAAAGCGATCGAATTAGGAAAACATGGATACTAGTCCATACTCGAAATTGCGCTAATTGGAAGATCACATGCTCTAGTTCAAAGAGAGAATTTTGGGTTGTCAATGCTATTTTTTTCATGTTTACCAATTTGAGCATTTTCTTCTTGAGTTTACTCATGCAAATGAATTGGATAATTGATTGGTAAAGCTTGACTTTGAGGCTTATGTGAACCACCACAAAAGTAGAGGCTTGGGTGCATGAGCATAAACCATCTCATTGAGTTGAAGCATCAAAGCTCCTATTTATCATTTAAATAAGAGGCAGCCCAAGATAAGATGAAGATTGAAGAGATTTGGCAACTTTCAAACTCAGCCAAGGTTATAAAAAGACTAAACATATTGGGTAAATGCATATGTAAGCATCTGATGATGAAAGCACAATCCAATGCATATGCATGGTCTTCCCAGAGGGTTAGAATCAGATATCTAAATACACAAAGGGTTAGAATCAGATGCCTTCAAGGAAACGTTTGAGGTTTCCCAAGTGCACACCTCATCATTCATCATTCATCGGGAAGATTCTTTCAAACCTATTCTATACATTTGAGGCAAATGCTAGTGCTTTTAATCATACAAACTGGCCCTTTTATATATGATATTTATTTATTTTATCCCTCACATCACCTCCTTTTTTTCTTATACATCATTTAATTTCTATCTATTTTATAGTCTTTCGCTCCTTTTCTTGTATCTTGGACTTTTCTTGTATTTTCAATAAGTTAACACCACGCCCAATGAGTGACCATTAATTGGATTGCTGTGGTTGCTTGATCAAAAAGAATTTTATAAGCATAAGGGAGAGGATAAGCTACCTGCTCTTTATTCTCTCATTTTTTATTTTTTATTTTTTATTATCTTTGTAATGACTAAACACCTCATCCAATGGGTAACCATTAATTGAATTGGTATGATTTGCTTGATCAATGAGAATTTTAACTAAATGCACCATTTAAAACGGGACCAGTACTTTGGGATTTGTACAAATTGGATATGCATGCATCAACAACATAAGCTTAATTTGCCGCCACCAATTAGAAAATGTTGGAAAACCAACTCAAAACTTAAGATCTAAGCAATCACACGCGTCTTCTTAATATGGTATCATGCATACTATTCTATTGTTGCAATTCTTACTGATGTGGACGATTGATATCTAACAACCAACAACTAAGACTGAAAGGTATATGGTCGTTATTGTTGTTGGTTTCTGTTTCTCATTTTGTTCTCTTTTTTATTTTTATTTTTTCATCCAATCACAAACAAGTCTATTTCACACTTTCTTTTACATTTATTGGAGAAGGTGATGAAGTGGAAAGCAACGAAAGATGAAGGGATTGGGAAGGAATGGAAAGGGGAATTCGAGGCAAGAGTGGTTACAGAGGGAAAAAAGTACATATTTACTGACTTTGGAGGCTTGCAAAAAAATAAAAATAAATTACACTGAGTATTATCAGTCACATTTGAGAAACTTAAAGACAAATATGTAAACTTGTGAAAAGGATTGCCAAAAGATCTCTTTTTGGTCCTATTATTACAAATATGTAATTACAGAAGAATTTTTTAAATGATTTATTCTGTAATTATGGTCGCATGGAATAATTTTCTACATAATGTTGCTCCATATTTCACAGTTGTCATTTACAGAAGAAAATCTATTGGAGCCAAGGAGGAAAAAATAAAAATAACTTGAAATTTTATTTTTTCAAAATATTTAAAGGAAAATTATTTATAAAAAATTAATAAATTGCTAAAAGATAAAGCATTATAGTTACCTGTGACACTTTCCACATCGGAAAGCCAAGGAAGGAAGTCCTGGGCTATAAGTGGAGGTCTTGGATAGTTCATCTTTTGGGGAGGCCCCGTGTGGGGATAGTCCCAGAGGACAAAACCGTGCAGGCTGCGGCCCAAAGCGGACAATACCTCGGTGGGAGGCCAGGGCGGGATATTACCTAATTGACTTAGTACGTTGACTCGAATTGTTGAGGTGATGTTTTATACTGAGCCATGGCACAGTTATATCAGGTTGTTTAATTATGGAGATAACTTGCATGGCAGGTCACTCAAGAGGTAAGTTATCTCCATCAAGAAAATAATGGAGAAAATTGGGTTGAGAAATTGTCCCCAGATGCTATAATTCCATGTGAAATGGTTTTAATTAATGGGATTTGTAGTGGTGGTTGTATAACTCTTCCAGTTTGAGGAAGCTTGCACATGTAGAGTCAACACAGCATGTAAATTGGCATGAAATCTCATCCATTCATTGAGGAAGAGATTAGGGGGATTGTACCATGTGGATTCCATCTCCATGAATCAGTTTCAACCACCCACTTCATGGGCTACAAATGCTTAAAAACTGAAGTATGATTAACTACATGCTTAATTAAGCATGTAGTTGAAGGTGATGGGAATTTTCCAGATTGGATGAGACTTGAAATGACAAAAAAGCACAAGTAGAGGGAACATTGTCAGAATCGTAAACCCTTGTTACTAAAAGCAATCTTTGAAATCCATCCATGAAGTGGACCTTCCTGGACACTAAGAATTGAATTAATTCAAAATTGAAATATTACATGGATTCAAATTAGCTGTCGTGTAGTACTGTAATAAATGATAAACTTTACTATTAAAGCATAAAAATAATACAAAAAAATAATGAGCTTGATTATATCTCGAATACTTGCTTTATGGAAACTTACATACAGGATAATTTAGAAGAATAAAAGCATTAATAGCAACATCAATTGTAAGTTTAGTAATTTTGAAATTAAAACCTATTCCTTTAAAAAAAGTTTATTTTTTTTACAATATTAGCATAGCACTAATTTTTTTTATTAAAAATTACTGTTTTTAGAATGAGATCCATAATTTTTAATGATACCAGAGATTATAGTATTGAGGGGTTTAAAACCAATGCCCACATTCCATGTGAAAATACCATTCGATTAATTTGATTTTCTTTTCCTCAAATTCTAATCTTACCTCTTATACCAATCAACAATTGCTGAGTTTCTGTTGAATCCCAATTCATATTCAGCCTAGTTGTGCTATCATAACCTTCGGTTCTTATCTATTCTTGCGGCAACTGCAACTGCATTGCATAGACAGTTCCTAGCTTAGATGGCATTTCCACCAACCCGCAAACTGGGTCAAGTCAACCTGTACCCAAGCAATCCTAACTCAAATTTTAGGTAGGATTGGGACATAAATTTTGACCTGTAGGGTTATGTTGGGTTAAAAAATGCAACTCTATTTGAATATAGGGTTAGAGTTGGGTTTACATTATCATAATCCCACATGTCTCAAAATAACTTAATGATAAAAATATATATTTAATCTTTAATCTACTAACTATTATTTCAAATAAAATTATAAACCTATCTCTAATTATTTTAAATAGGAGTATAATTTTAAAACCCAACAAAATTATTTTTAGATCTTTCCTTTGAAAGCCATATAGCTTAAGTTTCCTTTAAAATATTAATCCATATATATTTATTTTTAAAATTAATATATTAAAATTTATTCTTTGTAAGTAAATTTATTATAATTAATTAGTATTTTAAAAAAATATATATAAACTTAAATTATTGACCCAAAACTAACCCAAATTCAATCAAAATTTTAAAGTTTGGGTAAAGGTTGGGTTAATCTCAACCTGATCTAACCTATAAATATTGTTGGGTTAAAGTTACAGAGTTAGGGTTAGAATGACCTTGACTTAATGTAAATTAACTTGAAACTTGACTGGACCTAATTTGCACCCCAAATAGCTTAACCATGATACTTCCATTGTAGTGCATATCTGGGGCATCAACATTTGAAATTTTTGTTTTGAAGTATTTTTCAATGATTCGACTTAGAGCACGGTCAATCTCGACTTGTACGGATGAATGCTAGAAAAATTGGAGGTCTTCGGATTACTAGTCTAACTATTTGAAATTTGGAACATGATGTAGACAGTTATCTTCTATATACGGCATGTTAGTTCAATAAATTACAACCACGCATTAGGTGCAATAACTTGTACGAAATTCAAGTCCCGCCAATTATAATTAGGGTGGTCGTTTGGTGGGCCATCAGATCAAATAATAGGCATTCATGACCTAATGGCCATAGATAAGGAAACGATTCAATGTAACTGATCACTCTTCAATATTAAATGAAATATAATCCATCCATCATACTTAACATTATTCATTTAGTTAAAATGCTTGAAATCATATCAATTAGAAGTTTATATGTATTTCTTTAAATATTAAATAACTTGAATGGTGATATATTTATTTTTAAATATTTTTAATTATATGGTTAACATAAGTCTTCAATCAAAATGATTTTCAAAATTATTGCTAAATATACGATGAAAAATATATTCTTACCTTTGATATAATTAAAATATTGTATTAAATCCAAAATAAAAAAGTTGCAACTATTTCCCATATATATATATATATCCATCCATAGTTGGACCACAATTTCAATAGTCTGGATTACCTTGCTCGCATGTGGTACAAATCCTGATCGGCTCATCCGGTTGCACCTAACCCAACTGAAAAACAAGCAGAGAATTTGATTCCTGATGCCGACACCTGTTGCTTGGTGGCCCTCACACAAAGATTTTTGTATATTTTTAGCTCCATGAAATGTAGTATTAGTCATTTTCATCATTTTGTTTGGGAGTCAAAAAGTCAATAATTCAAATTTAATTCATTCATCATATTTGATATTACTGAAATTCAATTTTTTTTTATTTGGAGGCTTAAGTGGACAGCAAACAAAGAAAAATTATTGGAGATAAATATTCAAAGTTGCGAAAAATATCTGATTGCAAATCCCTCTCAAATAAAAGTATCATTTCAATTGAAAACCATCTATGACCTAGCTTTCTAATAAAGCTAATTGCAATTTCGTAAACAATTTTACCTCCAAGAATTTTTATAAAAACGAAAAAGACTTTCTAATTAACTTTTATAATTAATGTTAGGAAGAAAATATTTAGCAATAAAAATGTTTTTTTAAGAGTTATGAAACTAGGCTAAATATAGACCAACAATACACAACAGGACAACTGATCTTGCCAGTTTTATTTGCAAGTTATTTCCATTGATTGGCTCAACAACGCAACCCTGGCACAAACCAAACTCGGGCAATCTTTCCATACAATCAGTCGCCTCTCCCTCAGTCTCTCTCTCGCGTATACGTAGAAAATAGACCAAGGGGCTGTTTTCTCTCTCGTTTACGTACACGTTGAAATAGACTAAGTGATTACCCATCACCATTTTTCTGAATATCATTTAAGTGTCAATGTCATCACAAATAACAAATTTCCAGAGTATGCCAACCACACGTCGAATGGTCGAACGTATATGGGAATAGGAAATTCTGGGAAGGGGAAGATGGAAGACTCTGGCAAGAATGGCAGTGAACAGGAATCATCCGGTCCCTATTTCAGTTGAAAAATGCTGTGCTGAGAGGCACATATATTTGAAATATAATATAATATCATCAGAATAAAGAACGATATTAATAAAATAAAAACAAAATTAAAAAATTAGTTTTTAGTGAAAAAAATAAGGGGTAGAGAATGAAAATTTAAATAATAATAAGACAAAATAAATTGTTAAAAATAATTATAATATCTCACGAGGAAAGAGATAGTTATTACACCCATTAGCTAACTTTATACCCTCATCTCAACCCTCGTTCAGAAATATTTTCTAAGCATTGGCTGCTGGTCATAGAAGATGCCGAGAGTTCTTTGGCTTTGAATTTTAGGGCTTATTAATATTAAAAATATAGATAATAATAAAAAAATTTATGATAATAACAAAAATATCATATTAATCTGAAAAGATATAGAGAGCAAATGCACCCAAATCGTGCTTGAATCACATGTGGCGAAGCCCACGCACCCGGTTTGTGAATTTGCACAGCTACTGCTGCGTGTCCGACGAGCATTAATGATAGGGAACGCCAATGCAATGGCTCCAGCACTTTAAGGAAGTTGGAAAAAAAAAAAAAAACACAAGAGTTGCTATATAAAATGTCATTTTAAGTAAAAAAATAAATTTGACCCCCTCTAGTTCATTATCGACAAATTTTCTTAAATATTAATATTAATAAAAAATCCATTTTTATAAAAATACTATAACTAATAGTTACGACAAAATTAATTAATAATATTTATTATTATTATTTTTAATAAAATCATATAGAAAAAATGTAAAAAATATAAAAGCTTAATACATTATGTCGCTCATATTACCCCAAGAATTTAGATTACCATAATTTTTGGTCAACAACTCAAAATTGTCAAGGCTTATCAAAATCTAATAGTTAAATACAAAGGAAATCCAAATATCTAAACTGTTAAGGCCCTTGACATTTAGATCTGACTACTCAATCTTAATCTATGAAAAAATAGAAATATTTTAATCCTTAGACAGGTAATGCATGTAATTTTAAAGGGCTCTTCTATTATTTTTTTTTCACATTTTGCATATCTAAAATTGGATTCATTAACTTCTTATGTACTAAACGAGAATCTATTTGTGGTCATGTGATTTTAGGGTTTTTTAAAATAATACTTTCTATATTTTACTTATCTAAAATTACATTTATTAGTATTTTACATTCTATCCAATAATATGTTGTGTGTTTTATATGCTGACTATTATATAAGATATATTATCTATTAAAAAAGATAAATACCAAAAATAATATTTAAGATTTTAATGTTAGATAAATATATACCTTTTAAGAAAAAAGAATAAACTAATGGAATAAAATATATAAAGTTGAGAATAAACAAAAAAAATGAATGGGTCAAAAATTTTCAAAATCTACAATATGGTTTTAAGAAGAAAATAAATAATCCCAAGGATAGGATACTTATTTCAAGACTTGCAATGTTGAGAAGATTGGGATACACCAGCCTTGGGGCAGGTTTACAGGATGAAGGTTTCTTGGGTTTTTTTTACACTGATGGCCACATATTTTTTTACTGTTGCATGGCCTTTGTTTTTTTGTGAGTTGTGGTGTAACCGAGTCTGGTGAACCTGGCACATAAGTGACACGCAGCAGCAGATGTGTTAAAATGTCAAACATATTTTCGCTATTCCATGCTTATTTAAAATGTCAAATCATATTAAAATGTGCGAAAGAAAAAGGTTTGTCTGCCCTCTTAGCCAAGTTACAAAACCGAGCCTCACAAGTCTAATTTTTTTTTTTATATAATTATTTTAACGTATCGCTGGTCTAAGGTAAGTTGACATGACTTCCAATGTAGCTTTCATTAGCCTGTGTTTTTCTTCAAAGCTTCCCTTTCACATTTCTCGTCCTTTTCTACGTCCAGCAGGTCCTGTCTACTCGACTATTCTCCACCGTAGTCTGCTGCTTCATGAAATTAAAAGGAGGCAGGATCAAAGCGGTGAGGCCCACCAAGATAACGATATCAGTCGTGTTAGGTGCACCCGATGGAACAGATTCTTGGACAAAAATACAGTGATTAATTGATCCACCAAAAGATGACTCTAAGCGGTGGGTCCTTTTTTCATCTATTGTACCAAATGTATGGTTTTGATTTATTGACCTAACATGCCATTGAAAATGGGTGTCTACATCATGTTACATATTCAAATGGTTGATTTCTCCTAGCCATGCATGGAGACACCTGCCATTTTCATAGAAAAAAGACCCAACTCTCAACCTCATTAAATAATTCAATTTTAAGAGATTTTTTGAGGACCGAAGCATCGTGCAAGTTAAGATTGACTATGTACGGGTTCAAATCGTTGAAAAATAGTTCAAAATCAAATGCTAAAGACCAGTTGCACTAGAATATCATTCGTGTGTCATTGATAAGCTGTTGGTGGAACGCAAGTGGCACAAGAATAGTTAAAGGGTATGCAAAGCTTAAATTTCTACGATCACTAGAGAAGTCCTATTAAAACCATTTGGAATGAATTTCAAGTTTTCAACAATCGGCCACACTTCCTCTACCCAATTTTCTCCTCATTTGAAATTCTACTTGGCTAATTTCTTAATGAAATGAGAGAGAGAGAGATCATTTCCTACTCTGGCTGCTAAAATCAGGCTTTTGGGTATGATCCATCTGGGAGGGCCTTCCAGATTAACGGTTTGGATCTTATACATGCATGCCACGTGGACATAGGTAGTGATTAGGTCACTGACATGGTATATAAAATGCATATAAAAGCTTAGTTCTAGGCTAGCTCTGCATCCCAAGCTTCATTTGTGGGAGTAGGTGGGGGAGCTTTCAGTCCCTCGAATTCCACGACTTCGGCTGTGCTACACTCCCAAACTATCTTTCTTCAACATCTTTCATTGAGTGATCCGAGCCGTTAGAATAATGTGTCCAACAAAGAGTGCGGTACTACCCACAAATTTCCCAGTTCTAAAAATCCTGTCCTTAGAAATTGGAAGTCTTTTCTTTTCTGACTGTTGATTTTCTGCCAGATAAGGAGTGCCCAATACTTCCCACATCTCTGTAATTTCGTGAGATCGGCAATGGCGTTTTGAATTATTGGTTTCATTTCCTTGTTTACCACTCAAATGTGAAATTGTCCAAAAAGGCTGCTGACCTTGGACCAACTCTTAAATGCCACGTAAGGAAACTGGTCCCTAATGTCAATCCACCAGCATCAAATTGCCACGTGGCGTGCTCCCCATTTTTTTACGGCAACCTGGCAACATGAAATGGTGGTAGGCGGGTTGTATAATTTTCCAGGGATCACATACACACATGCAGGATCGTTAACATGGTTATACCATTCATGGCTTTGGACTGGGGGCTTGGGTCAATCAACCATGACAAATTCCTCTTCAGTGCGGGTCAAGGCTCAGAATCATGTTCTGTCAGCTCACCATACTTCGACACGCAGGAAAGCAAAAAGAGGAGCAAGGCTTTGTATTAGTTGCCTGGGCTAAGCTTGAAAACCTATGGAAATTTAAGCTTAAAATAGATTATACTCATATTAATTAACATATTTAATTTATGACACATTATGCAACACATATGATAATTTATGTATGGTTATAACAAAAAATATGTTCGTGATGTATTAAGGTTGAGCTTCAGCTAAGCGAAACTTCTTGACAAGCTTGTAATGAGTTGGGCTGAAATGAGCTCATTTAAGTTTTGGCTTGACTTGTTTGTCACGTAAGTTTGGACTCTATGCTCGAATTAGGTTGGAATCTTAAATTTTGAAATCAAGTTAGCAGGCTTGATAGTTTTCCTAACTACTAGTAATTGGGCAGTATATCCATTTGGAACACAGATTATTAGTTTCATGCCTCTTACAATGACAATTATTACAGATTCAAATATATGAGTCGCCCCAGTCGAATACCCTATCAGATCATGGAGTGTTCATGTCCTCTCTTGGGTTTGACATGAATGGTAACATGAAAAATATCCTTTCACGATGTGATTAGGCAGGGGAGAGATTGTGGAGGCTGTAAACTCCATGAAATGAATTGGTCAGTGAAGGCTGATGTTAGTTAAAGGCAGTTGAAGTAAAAGCTTGCATACCTGAAAGAGGGAAACAATTTAAAAGGTGGAGGGCACAGCATAGCGCCCCGTCAGTCAACACTAACTGAAATGAGTACCAGTTGCTAATCAACCGATCATTTCCCCAGGGCCACAAGATTGATTAAATAAGTAGGGATTACACAAGCACAAACCACATTACTATAACCATACTAATAGCCACATTTCACAAGGTATGCAGATGATGAAAGTATAATTGAATAAAGTATATCATCTTTTAATATCTACAATCTCCCATCAAAATTACTAATTACAACACATCCTACATATTTTAATAAATATTATAATCATATATATATATCTCATAAGTCCACAAAACTCATATATATTATATTAAATAACACAATTAACTAGACCGATTCAATTCTCCCTACCTAGAGTTCCAACGCCAGATTGGTTTCCCTTAAGTAAACTTGTTAAGATTTTAAAATAGTATAAGCTAGACAACTCAGTAAGTAGGCAAGTAAAAGCAACATAAGACTTCCTTTGGTCACACTTGAATTATCACTCATTTTCTCATTGGCTAATCACATTCAACACAGTTATAAAATTCACACTAGGTTTTTACATAAATCACAGACATCAATCAAGTTTGACCATTGACCAATTATATGATCATACCCAACCTAATGTCATGTCCATGAATCTTGAGCTACCGCATAGCCTTACACAAGTAACAATTATGCAATATGAACATGCACTCTCAAATCATATCATGAATGTAAATCCAAAAATGAACATGCTACATGTTTACCCAATCGAACTCCTTATTACTCAGATCATGTGCATCTCATACCTATGCCACATACTTGCCCGATCAAACTTTTTATTACTCAGGTTATGTGCATCTCATCACATTTAGCCATTCAGGCTTATCTCTTGGCCATACAGGCTAGATAAACTGCCCCATCATCATCGTCATCATGTACACATCTCAATCACCCATGCCATCATGCATGATACATACCAAATGCCATGTCATGTATCATCTTTCACATATGGCCTAAGGCTCATCTCATGTATCATGCAACATTACTAATATACACATCAGTGGTTCCAATACTTTAACATGTCATGCATGCTCTAGACTCACCCAACAGGGTCCATAAATAAAACATATCCTTCACTTAAGCATTTCATCAAACACATGTGGGGTACGATTCACAAAATCATAAATCACAAGAGAAAATACAGAAAAATCATATAAAACATGCTCAATATAATAAAGCCTCATTTCAATCAGAACCAAGAGCTCAGAATATAAATTCAACACAATTTGTTATAGCCCAATCATAATGCATAAAAGTCATGTAAATAGGAAAGAAATTTTTATGAGTTTAGAAAATCATTTCCTACTTACCCAAAATCCAAAGATTTAAGCTTTTGCGCTAAACTCTTACTTCCCAAAACTTTCTTACACCTTCCCACTTTCAAATATTTTAAATTTTAAGCAATATGAATTTCTTTCTTTTAAAGGTAATTATTCTCCTACAAGAAAAAATGATTTAACTTTACTATTCAATATTCGTTATTTACTGTTCACTATATACTATTCACGGCTTACTATTCACTATTCACTATTCACTATTTATCATTTACTGTTGACTAAACACTGTTCACTATTCATTATTCATGTGTACTGTTCATAGTTAAAATCACTATTTAAAAATATTGTACATGTATTATTCAAAATTACTGTTCACATATATTGTTCATAATATATGAATTTTCATTTTCGTTTTTCATCCATAAAAAGTATATATATACTATATCTCCTAAATTCGAATCATAGGATTTATTTTACATCATGAAAGGTTCATTTCAAGATGTATGAGTGATATTAAAATCTTACAACTATATAAAAAAATTGATAACATATCTTTTTCAATGGATAGAAAACTTCATCTATTAAACCATAATCTACATCTAAATGCTCCCAAGTTCTCATGATAGCATAATACATATAAAATATAATTGTTTAACTGATTGGATTGATAGAAAAATTTGACATAACCTACTTACCTCAATTTCTTCTTTTTCCTTTGTTGCCTCTCCTGTACATGCATTTCATCTGTACATGCATTGGCATATTATCTGGCGCAAAAATCTCACATGGATGGCTTGCATCAATGTTAAAATACATGCATTAATTTGGATAGGGGAAGCATCAGCAAATGGCACTCCCACTAACCCAATTTTATTGAATCTCAGTCGAACGCAGTGGAATTCTTAATATTTGAGTATAATTTCATCAACATATGATAGGATTTTAAGGGCCTTTCGATACAAAAGGAGAAAATAAAAACTTTAGTAGATACAACTTAAAAGCTTCTATGAACCCTCATAGAAGCTAATTTTTCAGAGTGTTTTGGCATTTTGAGGGAACAAATTCATATTGCCAATAGAGAGAAAAGCCTCTTTGTAATGCCCCGACTCCCTGGGCATCACTAGTGGTAAGATCAGAGAAAATTTCAACAGAGTCTTCCATGATTTACGACCATTTTCTTGTATACAACATACTAACCCACAATAATTACATATTAAATACACCTCAAATATGCAAATATAATATGGTCACCTCCAGGCCCTACAATTTCCTGCACATCATATACATATTTGTCGCCTCCACAATACACATCTCCATAACATCTATAGACCAAGATCGGCAGGTATATAGTACCCTGATTGTTAAACCACATGCATTCACACAATAATATGACTAACATCATCATATATCATGAAAGGAATTAAAGTCTCTAGTGATGTCAGGGCCTAGCCCTATCACGAGACTCAACACCCTATTGGGCTCTGTACTGTGGATTGTCAATTAAAAATTTTAAATAAAAAGGGTGAGTCTGGGCAAAACTCAGTAAGCAGGTAAGCAAAATAAACAACTGTAAATAATAAGATGAACAACAATGAATAAAGCAATAAACAACGATGCAACCGAGTAAACCATAATGTGCCATATGCATGAGTTGTAGTAAGTCAGATGGCCAGCTTCATTAGGGTTCGCTATTAATAATTTATTAATCATATCATACATATAATCATAGTGATATCTTATACATAATCGACCGATCAACACTAGCATGTATGCTTATACTTTGGCATTGTCGAACACTACCCTGTACATCAGCCAATTTATATCATATCACCACTGCCTACACCATCACATTGCTCTACTATCATCCACATACTCCAATTCAGAAGGCACATCAAATCCAAAATAGTACCCTTTCACTTTATAATGCGTTAGGTCCATCCCGATACTCTTGACTAAAAGTCTGCCAGGCCCACACAGCCACACTGTTATAAATAGTGGCACCCCACCCTCGTCGTCTTACAAGAGTACTAGTTCACCACTAAATGCACATACACCAGTTACTTAGGTCAAATCAAAGAACACAAGTCATCTAGGTTGATAGCAATAACCAGCCACGTCGGCTGCCCACACAATCGCCTACTGGCCAACCAGGCTACTCCTCTTCACATGGTTGACACAGGTTGGCCCCATGGCCATCATAATATATATATATATATATATATATATATGAGTCACATTGGGCTCCACGCCAACTAGGCGCCAAAATTAGAATTTATCGGCACGCCTGGGGCATAAAATACATATACACAAATTCTAAAATAAAATTATTATTTACTAGTTTATAAACCCCCATTTTACCTCAAAATTTTTATATAGATTCAAAATAGTATTAGAATTTTATAACCCAATTTTCAATCAAAAATAATTTAAATTAAGAAAATTAAAAATAAATATGAAAATATAAAATAAAAATTACATATGAAATTTTCTAGCTCTGTTTCATATAAAATAACTTAATTTGATGAAACAAAATAAAATACAAAAATCAATAAATATTGATAAAATGGGCAGCGGGCGAAGTTTTGGTTTTTATTTTCCTAATTTTTTTGGACCATCAGACAATCGAATTATTATTTAAAAATTTTCATATTTCTTTTTTAGCATATTAAAAATAACCCCATATTTTTATATTTTCAAAATTAATTCATTTTATATGATTTTAATCAAACTCAAGATGAGTATTTAAATAGACAATTTCATATAATATGCATGTCCTATTTCATTTCAATTTATCATTTATTTTTAATATTTTCTTAATGCAAATCACATATGCCAAATTAATACATTAAAAATGATTAAACTAAGTAAACGAAACCAAATTAAATCATAATATGACATGTCATATTGTATTAAATATTCAGTGCCCAAAATCAAAAATTCAAGTTGAAATTAAAACACCTACTTACCTTAATGAATTGAGTAATTTGCACAACCCATACACCCCAAATTACTCCTTCTAATGAAGCCTTAATTCTCCCCAACATCACAACCTAATCAAATAAAATTTTGCATTAAATTCTATCCCCAAACACCATTAATATAGAATCTAGTTGTCCACTTAATTTGCATTGAATACATTAACTATTTGGGCCATTTAGGTGTTGTATTATAATGAAAATTAAGCCATGATTATCCCTTTATAACATAGCCTAATTACCTTGCATTTTCAGCAGCATGCATAAATAAGAGAATTTCATTCTCCAACATCTTGTTTTAATGCTCTTAATTGCTTATACATTGCTGAACTAAATTAATCCCTAATCTGGTATTACACATATTAATCACATCCCTAAGTTTCGTTTTAAAATTCTAGCAACCCCACTAACTTAGGGTTTAATTTTTCATCAAAATTTAGTATTATTTTCATACAATCTTTTTATGAACATCCTTAACAACTTAATTAAATTAGATCCATATCTTAATCCTTGAATTTGCTTGGTGTGTCCCATCGATCAGCAATAATTTTTTAATTTTGGATGGCTGTCATCCTTTAATTCCAAAAAAAACAAAAGATGTCATAGCCCACTAATCACTCCTATTGAAATTTACTAGCACACTTGTGAGTCAAAACAATTTCAAATGATGTATTTGAGAGAAGGGGAGAGGGTTTCATGTTGAGGAGGGCATAACCAGAGGTATGCACGATGGGAAGATGGGAATTAGTTGCTAAGGATAAATTTTATTATACCTTAGTTATAGTAGACCCCCCTCCACCAAAAGCCATAACGTGCACTTATCTTGAATTTTCAAATCTCATTAGTCCTTACCTTTTAGCATATGTTGATCACCCATTTGATATATCATATGCCCAAATTAATTTTTTATTATTAAATATATTATTTTCATAATTTTATCATTTATTTATTTATTTATAATTAAATTTAATTAAATCAAAATTTTCTGAAAATTATCGGCAACTCGATTTTTTAGCTTTCCACATGAAATTTTTAATTTTCTTTTCACCTAATTAACATAAGTCTTCATTATATTCACATTAATACAGGTATTCCGTCTATTTTTAAAAAAATGCATAATAAAATTTTTCAAAAATTCAATTTTACAATATGTCACACCGAAAAATTACTAAAAATTTATAATAGTGCAAATTTACATTTTTAAAATTTTTGGGACTTTACACTCTTTCAACATGAAAAATCCAAGTGTTTGGATAAGGGTTAAAGGATGTGCAATGTAAAAGAAATACATAGCAATGTCAGTAGAATAGAAAATAATGTCAGCAATAAAATAAATAAATTTTTTTAATGACAAGGTATGAAGTGATAATTTAAAATGTAGATAATGATGAAAAATTAGGATTATTGAGGATAATTAAATGTCGCATTAGAGAAAAGAGGGATGCTTTTACCCGGTGTATACAAACACTGGTTAGAAAATCAACGCGTCTAAGATGTCTAATGAGTGACGATACAATGAGTAACCATGCAAATCCAATAAACGAAATGAGTACAGTTTTATTTATTACAAACTGAATGGGAAAAACAATAACTCAATATCTGAATCATTACACTAGATCATCAAGCTGAAGCAGAAGCTAACCCCAAGAATGTGTTCATTGTCTATCAGACCCAAGAAGGGTCCACCTAATCCAATCAACCAAGATACGGTCAAGCCAGCTCATGAAACATTGCAATGCGACTCATTAAGGCCATGACATGCATGGAATTCATTTGTCTTCTACTTATCTCTATACAGGTCGACAAAGCTCCGAACGTTGGAATTGTAACCTATTGAGTTGCTGCAGCTGTCTTGACGGTACAGTGGGCCAAATTCAGCTCTCCAATCGTCTTGATCATCTGTTTGGTCAATGTGGTCAAGATCCTGCTGCAGTGTGACCTTCAGAGCAGATTCAGGTAGTCGGCTGTCTGCAAGATAATGCTTCATGGTGACAATCTCCATCTTATGCTTTTTCTTTAGTTTTTCCATTTGCTTCTTTACTTTCTCTGTTTCCTGCTGAGCCTGCAAATACTTCTCCTGCAGTGAAAAAGGAAAAGGAATGGTTGGTCATAGCCTACAAATAGCAGTTATCGCTGGAAATGTTTGCTTAATGGTTTCTGATTCATTGTCAATTTTCTGTTGTTTTTAATTTTTTCCTATAATAAGTCATCAACATTTTTTCTTTGATATGACTGCTGCATTGAGTGACAGTGCAATGCAAGTGCAAAGCCAGACGCTATTTTGAATTTGATGCAACAGAAAGTTGACTATGATGGCAAAGAAGTGGTTGTGCTATTAACCTACCTCTGTAGCTGAAGCAGCTTCTTCAGCTTCTTTCAGTCTTACAAGGAGTTCTCCCGCAGCATGCACAGCTTCTGCTGTATCTCTTAGCTGAACCTTGAGACTCTTGTTCTCCTTTTTTAAACGGTCCCTTTCCCTGTCCCTTTCAACTCTCAAAGCTGAGAGCTCAGTAGCAAGACAGTTAACAAAACGTGAACCAGCACCCTTGCCCTTCGCTTTTGCAGCTGCCTTCTTCACCTCTTCAACACCTTCCATGATCTTTCGATGTTTGTCAAGCAACCCATTGTACTTCTCTTGTAGCTCAGCGTAGTGCTCAACAATTCTACCGTGCCCAAGAACAGCCCTCTGTAGCGCATCATCCAACTCTGCCGAGCATTTTCTTTCCTGTCTTAGCTCAATCTCTGTTTTCTCTGCAAGCTGGCGTTTTGATTCCAGATTAACTCTCAGTTCTTCTGTTATGGAAATCCACCCACTCTCCATTTCAGTCCACTTCTGCCTTTCGTTCTCTAACTCAATCCCTGTTTCATCTAGAGAAACAGAACCCATGACGCCATTACTTTGTTGCTTTAACAGTGACAATTGATCCTTTAAGCTTTGGATTTCCTTCAGAAGTGCTTCCTTCTCGTCAATATTCAAGGAGGCATTGGTGTCTTGGCTCAGTTTCCTTGAGACCTCAGTATGGCTCTCAAAATTGAGTCCCAAAGTCTGCAATTTAAGTAGGCCATTAGCACCAGACAAAAAGAACAAATCCCCAAAACAAAGAAAGAATTATATAGAAAAGTTCACTTTTGACTATTCCACTAGAAAGGGACCAATGAAGACATCTTATATATACAATTAGTTTATTCACCTTGCATTCTCCTATCAATGACATATTCTCATCTGGTTGTCCTTCAAGTCGAAGAATTTTGGTGCCTTGATCCTGGCTTTCCACTTTGTATTGCTCGACCTGTGGATTTCGTGTAGCAATAATCATCAGCAAACAGAAGTATATATAAATGGCAGTGCTCAATCCATGGATCTTCATAGCAAAATCATCAATAGAAAAAATGTAATATATTAGTGATAATTAATGATCTCCAGAAATGAGGATCTACCATCTGAGTCAATTGTTCGATTTTAGCTTGTTGCTCAGCACAGATCTTTTCAAGCTCTCTCTCTCTCGACATGGAATGTTCCTGATCTGTTTGTTGATCCTAAAATGTCAAAGGATAGTATATGTCAACAAGGATTCAAACAGCTTCTAAAATGGAAAACAAAGGGAAAAGAGATACATTCTAAGACTGTTGCATAGAAATATGAGGGTGAATCAAGTACACAAGGATTTCCTGACTCATGACGCATGCCCAGATATCAACATACATATCAAATTCAAATTGGTTAGAAAGCCACTAATTTCTTTAGTGGACAAAAAAAAACGAATAAAAAGAAAGAAAAATAATCTTGCTATATATCCACTAAGTTCTTTAGTGGACAAAAAAAAAAAAAACGAATGAAAAGAAAGAAAGATAATCTTGCTATATATGGGTGGGGAACTTGACTTACCAATCTTCCAGTAGCTGCTGCTGCATCAAATGGCACGATCCATGTATCTTTGCTGTCCGGAACCTTCTTAGAACCATTGCTACTCTTCTGCTTGCAAGATGCACACTGGAATGAAGCAGATTGTCCCTCCTCTGTTAGTGTTTGCATACCAGTGTTAACCTTTTCGACTGATTGAGATTGTTTAAGTACCAATTTGTCAAAGGAAAAGCTGGTTGTGGAAGCCAAATTCCGTTGATGATGGTCAATGATCTGCAAGCCTCTATGAAGACTGGCAGCCAAGGATTCAGTTGGGTTTGATAAATTCTTGCTTGATTGCAAGGAGGAGCGAATGAGGTCACTCCTTTTAACCGACTGTCTCAAGGTATCTGAATTCAGCTTGGGACTCTCGGGTAAACAATGTTGACTTTCAGAAAGATTTGATGAAGCAAAGGACACAGATTTTCTTTGCCTATTATCAATTTTTGGAGAATCTGACATTGTTGGGCCTAGGAGGACAGAAGACTCCCGGGATGGTATGATTGAAAGACTAGCTCTGACTGTTGATGCAGAAGTGCTTATAGATTCTCGAGGTAGATCTTCCAGGCATCTCAAAGTGGCTTGCGCAGCATGTACGTTCTCCACAGATCCTATGGGAAAATTCTCAGGCTCTGTTGCACTGCATTTGGGACCATTTACGACAATATCTACACCACTGGCTGTTTCCGTGTCTGAATGTTCTTCACAGGAAGAGAACTCTACTGACATGTTTTCGGACAAATCATTCAAGTTATCTTCAAAGGAAACATGTGCATCTATTTGAACACGCAAATCCCTCACATCCTCCTCATCAATGTTTAATTCCTCCTCTGAATCGCTGTCAATCTGAGGTAAAATCAATGACCGATTTAGGCTAAGTCTGAGTTGATTCAAGCTTTCACGGGCATTGTGGCATTTGAAGTATCCATCATTATTATGAACTAAACCACCATCGCTACTTGATTTCACTCTTGTAAGCTCTTCCTGTTGCCAAAAAAATACACAGCTGAGTCACTGTTTGCTTGAGCATGTATAATAAAAAGACTTGTCAATAATGCTGGTCACTTTTGTAGATCACCCTTGTTTCTCATCTTCCTACCTTGCAACATGGTAGGTTCAACTTTGGATGGGCCACATGACAAAAGAACCATGGATAAAAGATCTTCACCAACCCTACAACAGTTGGTAAATCAGTTCCATATTGCAGAAACATTGTAGAGATGAAGGGGATCTGGAAACAATAAGGTTTCTTCCTTTCCGCTCCCTACCCACCCACTGGGGAGAGAGTGGTCAAACATTCTAGATCTCACTGTTGTCCAATTCATCGAACTACAAAGAGCATGTAGCTTGAAATAAATATATTTAGGAAGTAAATGCCTTCATGGTTTAATAGAGAACCAATCAATTGGAGCAATTGTCTCTTTGAATGACGATGAAGAAGGGATCATTTTCAGCGTAGCCATTCTAGCAAAGTGCATGGTGACATAGTAAATTCATGTTATGGTCATTATGTATAGTAAACTAATACATAGCTTTTGTTGAGTAAAATGAAATTATTTTTAAGCCGCAACCATAAGGGGCTTAGTTATCTGCACAGATAAGTGCACAAAAACAGATTTTGTGAAACTAAATGTCTATGCCAGAGACTGTACCTTTAATTGACGAATCTGGTCACTCAAGTCATTGACATAATCCTCTGTTATTTCATTTATTATTGGTTTGTTTTGTATGAATTTTGCTCTTTGTCCAAACCTTAGAGTGCTCAGAGTTTCACCCTTGTATCTGCAGATGATGAGGATGGACTTCATTTAGGCTTGGAAAAAAGAAAATTATTGAAAAGGATAACTTCAAGTCCCTTGTATCTTAACTGACCTTTTATCAGGGGAAATAGCACAAATAACTGTAAGTTTTGCATTGCCTCCAAGTGATTCTCTCAATAAATGTGTCAAACAGGAATTTTCATATGGAATCTTTTGGGGTTTCCCTGATCGACCAACTTCTGCAAGAGTTTTGACTGAGTACCTGTCGTCACAGAGAAACAGTACGGAAATAATGACGGATAAATTCAACAAAGTTTACCAAATCTGTCATTTAATGGGTAAGGAATTTGGTATATGCATAAGTGGCCGACTACTTGAATTAATCGGTGCAGAATTGAATACATGCATAATGGATCAACTGCTTGTATCATGAATGATTTGAAGTTCTTGATCCAAACTTTCATCAGACAAGAATTACCACAAATAGCAATTGTGCTAAAGCTTCATGTTGGAGGATCCTAGCTACAAGCATGCGTTTGATGAACAACCTCAGTGACTCACATGCATTTGTACGCATTTGTGTGTGAGTTTATTATTCAATAAACCTAGCCAATGATGTTGGATTCTTCTTCTTCTTCTTCTTTGTTGACCCAAAGTCAGTCCATCACATACTGTGTAGGAGCAAGTAAATGGAAATAGCTGGAATTGGCAGTGACTTAATTCACAAAATACCCAGTGCACAAAGGCTCCCGCCAATGTGAGGTGTGGGGAGTGCTCCAGTAAATGGAATTGGCAGTGACTAGTAAAAGAAACTGTCGACTGATGATATATATTAAATATGTTTAAGAAAATGAAACTTGATGAGTCTTACATACCCAAGCTGTGAAAGAGACCATTTTACATTTTTAGCATCCTTTACACATTCTCTTCCCACATCATCAAGTTTATTTCTTTCTGATCCAGCAAGATCAACAAGACTAATTCTGCTACTCTTTGAACTACTAAAACATTTTGAGGAGGTTTCCTGTGGAATGTCAAACACAAAAGTTAAACCAGAAGAAGTTTTCTAGAAGAAAATTTAAACAGGCTTATCCATACGTATGAATTGCTGAATTTAGGTAAAATGTTAACACGTTGTAGTAGGATGCAATCTATAAATCTTTAATCTTAGGCACCGGGTGCAATTTTAGCAAACAGAAAACATATAAGAACATAAATCGCATGCAAAATTGTGGACATCATTGTTAATACCCATTTGTATGTCAATAGTTCATATGGTTAAAAAAGCATCTAAACCAGAAAACTCAATGCTGACATCATATGTGCAAATATCTGCTATATGGAAAAATATGTCTTTGAATATCACTCAATTTCTATTGGAAAAGAGAAATATCCATACAATCCATCACTGTTCAGTCAAATTCAGCAAGGGCCATTTAGGTGTTGATAGAGATCGAAAACTCACCTGAAATGGAAAACTCCATGCTGGCATTATTTGTGCAAAGATCTACTGTATGGACAATTGAATCTATGACTACCACTCAGTTTCTATTGAATGACAATGATTAAACAACATGTAATCCATCACATAAATATTTAAAGCTATATTAATAAGGAGAAGACATTCACAATCAAGAGTATAAAGAAAAAAAATTGCAAGAGGCAAGGCAGTTTTTCTTGTTGGTTTCCAGAATTAACATTAGATTCAGGTAATCAGCAAAAATAGACAAAATACCTTGCACCAGGATTCAATTACACATGTGAAAATGATATGAGAACGGGAACTCCTTGAATTTATGCTTGTAGCTCCAACCTTTCTGTTAGAGAGCCCCTGCATCCATCAATAAATTTTAAGTTAAACAAAAATCACTGCAGAAAACCTTCACGGATAAAAAAGACACACTAGTACAAACAGCAGTAACATAGCTTGCCTGGGCAGACTATAACTGATCTGATTGAAAAGATCTCTTGTAAATTAATTGGTGACAAACAAGAAGAGAACCTTTTTCTAGAATGTTATTTATTTTGATATATGTTATAGAAAAATATTTTGGAAGAGATAACATGTCCATAGAATCATTGATCCAATGAAAATTTTCATGCCTTATCTGTTGGGTCTATCCAGTACTAATATTTAATTTAGTCTGCAAAATTAATTGTATACTGAGAGGGTGTTTCTTCAATTAATTAGAACAATTGCTATTTTGAGCCAGTGTAGTCCCCACAAAGGAAGTATTAGTGTTTTGGGGATGTGTATTAGGTAAATATTAGGTTACCTAATATACAAGATGTATACTTATCTGGAATCAAGAGGCCTGTTCCTAATGATTCATGGTATGCATTGAAGGAAGAAAACAGGCATGAGCTTACCTTAATTAATATTTGAGTCACATCCTCGAAGGAATTGACATATTCCTCAGTCAGATTATCAACATAAAAACCATTCTTGGAGTCGTCTCTTATCTGGAAATTACGCAAACCTGAAGTTAGTTTAAGTTTCATTTTGCGAATGGAAGCAATAAGTAAAGAAATAACCAGGAACTGAAAGGACAAAAAAATATCAACCTGAAGATTTCGTTGGGTTGGATCCAGCAAATCAGTAATCTGTTCCTTATATATCTGTTCAGAAAACAAACAAATGAAAAAAAAAAAAGAAAGAAAAAAGGGAACAAACAAAAATATAAAGAAAACAAAGGAGAAGAACAATGATGTGAGTAATGAGGGCGACAACCAAATGAAGAAACAAGCGCACCTCAAATGAACAAACACACGTTAATTTAGGAGGAAACATGCATACCTCAAGAAAAGAACAGCGGCACTGGTAATTTACTTGTTTCTCATCTGAATTCTCTTGTTCCTGAATAAAAACCAGTAGAACCAATGCTAAGCCAGTTTTCATATAAAGATCACCATTATAAAAGTCAGATTCAGTTCACAAAATCAAGAAATACTTGCTAGCTATCTGAAAATCTGAATTTAAATCTCACAGCATGGACTAACAGTCTCACGCAAGTGAAGAGTCCTTAAACACAGAACATAGGAAAATCTACCTTCTGAATCTCTGAGAACAGCATACGGAAGATGCGGGGCACAATGCCCTGGTGGGTTCTAGGGGAGTAGCTTCCTTCCACCATGGCACTTGGTGGACCCCACATCGTATGAGTCTTCCCACTTCCTGTCTGGTGAAAGATTGCACAAGGTTATGTTGATCTAAGTGAAGCATACTTGAAAGATTCAAGGAACAGAAGAAGAAAGCAACAGCAGGCATGCTAGTTATTTATCCGTACCTGTCCATATGACAGTATAGAAGTGTTAAAACCAGCTAATGAATTCTTGACCAATGGCACACCTACCAATTGAAAGACATCTTCCTGCCAGGAACAACGCAATGAACAATTCCAAAATCAAATTCATATATTGCTGAAAATTACTTGATAAAGCATAACTATGATGTAAGTTTATAATCCAAGCTACAAACCTGAGTAGAATCTGAGTCAACTACTGAATCAAATGCGAAAATGCGGTCTTCAACAGACAACGAATTTGAAGAGATCTTCTGAATAATCCGATGCCCCAGTCTCTCCCGATTACTGATAGGCCGGATCCTTGCAACAATCTATTAAGAGTACATTAAAGAAAATTAGAATTTTGGAGCACATGGTCCCCTAATTTCAACTGGGCCAGCATCCTGTGAAGCTGGGGCGCATCATCTGGAACATGCAGGTCATCTGACAGGTTGGGTCCTTCTATGTCAATATGTGGATTGATTGATAGCTCTGCTTTCTGGATTGACTCGGAAAGGGGAATCCAGAGAAGAATTCCCAATCCAAGCTGAAAACTACTACAGGAGTAGATCTAGATCACAAAAGGTGGAGTTGAACAGAAACATGCAGCAAGGCAAGGTAACTTTCTTTAATTGACGCCATGCAGCTGGTTAGACACTGGATCAAGCTCCAAATATCCAAACTTTCGGGAAATAACTCCACCTGGATAGCTAATCAAGTGGATCTTCAGAGATTGCCCAGACCATTGCAGTTCCTATAGAACAAATTCTCCGGACATTTGAAATGCGGGACTCACATTCTTAACCAAATTGAGTTTGACAGCCCCTTCCCAGTGCCGAAATCAAAACCGAATCCGGATACATTTTAAGAAAGCTAGGGTTTCAAAATTTTCAAAAGTAACTAAAGAAAAGGAAGACAATACCTTAACAGACGGATCTTCTACAGCCGGCGATGATGCATGATTATGGCCATCCGATTCAGGTCCAACTTTCAGCAGATTTGGAGTCTGCAGAGTCAGTTTCTTTGCACCAGAAGGGGAGACAGGACTCTCGAGCGGCACGTTCGGATTTGGGGGAGGCTTGTTTTCCCTTCCAGGCTTCAATTTCCGACGGACGAAATTCATTTTCAGGCTGTAAAAATCTTCTTTCTGAAGAATGAGAGAGAGAGAGAGAGAGAGAGAGAGAGAGAGAGAGAGAGAGAGCTGATTGAATTTGAAAAGGGAGGAAAGAGGGAAAAAGGCGAGTTTTGGTTTGCCGACAGGAGCCGTTGAGGAATGAATTGTGTATGGTTTTTTGAATTTTTGATGTCGTTAGATGGTCGATAGTCTGGCGCCAGAGGGTTTTTGATACTCCGGCCACCCAAAATTTTAAACATTGCGTAACTAATCAAGTTCTCAAATTTCCTCACGAAACTATTTTTCCCAATGAATGGTGGTTTTTAAATGCTTGAATCTACACCGTTGGATAACTGTCCACCAATCCAACAATAGTCAAGTGTCAACCTCCATTTAACATGCATTTAAACCAAAAACCCAAAGATTTGAGCCGTCTACCTGTAAATTATTTAAACTGGACCGTGCGGATGCTTCAAAAGCTGTAAATTTAAAACGGGCTGCGTAGAAGTACCGAACACTGCCAGAGTATGAAAGTGTTATTGCCATAGTAAATAAATAAATTGCTATGCACATGGTTGATTTGTGCCAGGATGATATACGCATTAAATCCAATCTATTAATCCTGTCTGGTCCTATTTATTTAATTAAAATTCAAAAAATCATCCGAAATAAAAACTTACTTAGCTCATCTAAGCATTTAATTTAGATGATGTTTGGACACAGCTAAATAATAATAGGATTTAACATAATATTATCATGACTCCAAAATTAATCAGTTACATGCAAATTTATATCATAACATCATAACAAAATTTCTTTTCTAAAAATAGTATAATCGGTTTGAAAATGACTTTCATTGAAGTCCATCGATGAATAATCCAGACCGTTCTTCTTGCGTATTCTTGACGCATATACTTCAACACTGTCAATCGCGTCTGATGGAAATGTCGACACCAATTTAGCCGTTGCAGGATGACGTGGAAATTTTCAAATTTATGTGTGAGGGTTGGGACCACAATGCTCGGCTGGCAGTGATAGAGCAAGCAATAGATCCATGCAGAGCTCTCGCAAAGTTATCCAGCAATTTGGACCGTCCTCGGCAATCAAGGTAGACTCTATGCAGGAAATTGCGTTAATGAGACAAACCTAACCTCAATGTTCTTTATTCTCTAAAAAAGTTTTGATTTTTCAGGATTTTCCATATAGACGTTAGCCCTTCCTTTCTTGTCAAGCATTGCTTTATACAGCAGTGCAACTTGGGCTCGGTAACCCAAACTCGCCTCCAAAACACAAATTTGAGCTACGTTGAAATTCACATTTTCCCAATCCGAACCCAAAGAACCTGGGTTCAACCCGAACCCAATTTAAAATTATCTAAAGTAGGGTTGGGGTCAACTCAAACCCAATTTAAACATGATTCCTTTATATAAAAATATAAAAGTAGATTTCAGAAATAATATGCATGCATTCAAAAAAATCTATTGCATATGATAAATAATATAAAATACAAAAATAATATAGTTCTAATGGGATTCATAAGCAATGATATTCTACTAGAGCTACAATATTCTTTCATTATTCAAAGTCTATCTTATGTGCCAATAGCCAAGCCCAAGACCACTCCGCCAATAGAGATTTCAAGGTAAACAAGAAATGTTACTCATGAGATTACAGAAATATTGAACTCTCCAATACCCTATATATCACGGTTCGTCCAAAATAAAAACAGTTTGAAGATTTTAGTGGGATCCACTTTGTTAAATTATAATTATTTGATCACAAGTCTGTGTAACCCATATTATTTATAAAATATATAAAATTATATATAAAATACAAAAATAAATAAAATTAGTTTGGAACATAAATGGGCAATTTCAATGATTGAATGGTATGTTGTTTTTCCATTTAGTTTGAAACATAAATAAGCAATTTAAACAATAATATTTCAATCAATCAGACCATCACTATATTTTCATCAACTTGAATTTCAATCAATCAGACCATCACTATGTTTTTCCATTTAGGGTTAGAGTTAGGGTTGAAGTTTTACAAATAAAGTTAGGGTTAGGGTTGAGAGGAACTTAAGTTTTATAAGCCCTGAGCTACACTCCTAGTTTTAGATACCAATAATTAAAATTAAGTGGATTAGAAAGAGAATTGTTTGAGTTAATTTGGTGTCAACCCACCAAATAAAACATTCTTAAGGTCAGTTTTGATAGAGCGCATTAAGAAGAAAAGTATAACAAAGATGAGATCAATAATATAATATTTATAATGATAATGATAATAAAAGGCAAAGTTGTTATAGTATTTGAAATTTTACACCCATATCAAAAGGTTTGTGTAACACCTAGTTTGTTAATTTGAGTTAATTATGGACTAGATTATTATTAGGACTATAAATGCAATGATGAAACATGGTGAAATTCACTTTGAAATGAAATGATTCAAGATTATGCAAATTGCAAGTGGATACAATTGAAATTTTGAATTACTTTTTAGTCATTTGGGGGTGTAAATATGTAAAATTTATACCATTATTATGTGAAAAAATAATGAAAAAAATAAAAAAAGGGTTAAAAATGTCAAAAAATCAAGAAAATAGACCGAGCCAACAAGCTAGCGTCGATGATGGCGGGGGCGATGGGAGCGAACTTGGCGCCGGTTGACAATATAAGCCTAGTAGCCGACTTTTTCAGCCAAATTTCCATTCCGTTTTCTCTAGTCCATCCCATTCTTTTGCCCTAGCCAGTTATATTTGATTTTTAGCCATTTTAGCTAGGAAATCATGTTGTCTAGCTATAAAAACTTATTATCTTTCAGTTAAACTTAATTTTTCACCCTTTTAAATTGTA
Source organism: Pouteria campechiana (assembly GCA_036873735.1). Lineage (NCBI taxonomy): Eukaryota > Viridiplantae > Streptophyta > Magnoliopsida > Ericales > Sapotaceae > Pouteria > Pouteria campechiana. The sequence goes on from JAYJMB010079109.1 coordinate 65,129, forward strand.
AAAAATGAAAGAAAATAAAAAAACATCAGATTTTTACAAAATGGAAGAAGCAACATGGAGCTGAGAGCTTGGTCTTTCATCTAGTAAGGACGATTACGCATGAAAGCGAAGGTAGGCTCGATTTCCCAATCAAATTTTAGATTCTCAAATTTTAAAGTTTTGTAAAATGGTAGAATTTTTGGATTAAATTGATATATGTGCTTATAAATTCATAGAAAAATGAGTTAATATAATGAATGTTATGATTTAACATGAGAAATTTTGTTGAATTAGGGTTTTCATGCATAATAGAAATTAGGAATTTCTTGATTTTTGTTGAATTAATCATGAGATAAATGATTAATGAAATAATTATTATGTTTTAGAACATGTGTAGAGTAATTTGGACCAATAAAATTAGATTTTGGGTTATGCCCCAGTTAGGAGTTAATGAGGATACTTGTGAATGGGCTATGTGAGTCATGAATTGATTAGATTAAAAGTTTGCTCAAGTTATTTATAAGTTGTTTAAATAATAATCATGTAAGATACTAGATGAATATGTTAACCAAGAAGGGTTCTTGTGAAAATTGTGCAAAAATCTTAGTTTAATTAGTGTTTATTGCATGATTAATGAGTATAACCTAAGATTGGCTATGAAAGAAGTATTAATATGATGTGATGTGTGAAATATATGATTATGAATAGTATTATTGCTCTATATAGGATGATTTAAGAAGGATGAAAAGGCAAATAGCTTAAGGAATGTGGTTTGGAGTTAAAAGCCTAAGGTAATATGGGACACGTGTGAAGTGGGGGCTTTTAAAATCCCCACCATGTCATTTCTTTATGGGAAGCCACCTGGCTTCTAGAAAACCCCTATGCGTATCCCATCTGCTGAAGTTGCCATAGAGAGGAAGAAGTCGCTGTTGTCGGAACCAGAGAAGAGAAATGGGAAAGGGAGAGGAAGAGAGAGAGAGAGAGAGAGAGAGAGAGAGAGAGGTCGTCATTGTTAAAGAAGAAGAGTTACCTTGCCAAAAATGAAGAAGCCGCCACCGCTGCCACTAGAGAAGAAGAAAAAGGGAGGAAAATGAAATAATGCCCCTAAACATGCATTTTTAAAACAGATAAACTCATTGCCCTACCTATTTCTCATTTTTTCTAAATTTCAACAACCTTATCAAAAGAAAATTTTAGAGAATTGGTTTGGAACTTCTAATTTATATGATGGAAGTCCAAAGACATAAAAAAGGATGTTACCCCCTTGATGTGAGGCTGCCCACGTAAACAACAAAATAACATAGATTTTCTGTGTCTTGAGATATGGTTGTTCACATGAATAGGAAAGAAGGGAAAGCCAGAAACACTAGTTTCCCAAATTATTTATCTAATGACTAAAGCATGATAGACCCTAACTAGCTAAATTGAGAAAATCTAGTGATTTATGAGTGGTCGCATGGACAATATATGAAGCAAGAAATTTCCTATAGGAACATGATGAAAATGAGATTAACATGATTGAAATATGCTCCTCAGAGGTTTAAATAGGCAACTTGGTAAAATATGTGATTACATAGTGATGGAAATGTTAAAAACACAGGCTATCCAACCTAATAGCCTAATAATCAAAATAGAAGACTATGAGCCTAAAAATGGAGAATAACGAAATAGACAAAATGTACACATATATAAAGTGAAGGAACCTTATTAATATTGTATTTTAATATTCCTATTAAAACAAGTGAGAAGAGAAAAGATAAGCCATTTTGGAAACAAATGAAATGTAGAGCCAAGTAGAAGGTTAACTTCTCGAATAGAACCACGAGGTAAGTAAATTAAAACAAAGAATGTATTACAAAGTGATTTATGAAATATTTCCTTATGAAATGATAGTTTAGAAATTATTTATGATATGAGTTAATTTCACAATAGAAATGTTTCCAGAAAATTATGTTTAATGCTCTCCTGAGATTGGAGGCTTTGATAGTGTAGCACCCCGCCGGCCCACACCACCCCTGGCCGATGGTTGCTACATATTGATCCATAAATGTGCTGGCCGATGT
>JAYJMB010079110.1:5473-22283 GCA_036873735.1 Pouteria campechiana
AGTTCTAGAAAACCATCTTATGAGTTGTTGGTGAGCTCTTGGAAAAACATCAAGTTTGTTGGTGATCTTTGAAACTATTGAGTTTCTAGTGAGTTCTAGAAAACCATCTTATGAGTTGTTGGTGAGCTCTTGGAAAAACATCAAGTTTGTTGGTGATCTTTGAAACTAGTGAGTTTCTAGTGAGCTCAGAAAACCAGATAGTGAGTTAGTGGTGAGTTCAGGAAAACTATCAAGTTTGCTGGTGATCTTTGAAACTAGTGAGTTTTTGGTGAGCTCGAGAAAACTAGTTTGTATTGCATTATAAGGGTTATAGTGGAACCCAAGGCACAAAGAGAGTGCTCTTGGAAGAGTGCTCTTGGAAGAGTGTGTAGAGTCTCATAAGATGACTTAATCCAAGAGGGGAGGGGTGAATTGGGTATGTAAAAATTCATTGCTTAACCCCTACTAAAAATATTTCTCTCTTTTTGTGATTATGTGTGGTGCAATGTAAGATAGATAATAAAATAGTAAAGTTCATGAAAAATAAAATAAATAATCAAACACACATATGAACAACACAATTTTTATAGTGGTTTGAGAACCCCGCCTCTACATCAACTCTTCCAAGAGCGTACATTTATTGTGCCTTGAGTTCCACTATATACTATATAATGAAAATACAAAAGTGTTCCCATCACTCTCTGGTTTCAAGTTTACTAGAAAACATGTACACTTTTACCTAGGGTTTCACTCAAGCATAGAGGAAGATTTAATCTCTTTATAACTTTATGTATTAAAAATACCTTCCCATAATGTAAACTAATGGCCATAAAATATGCAAATTGAAGCTCATAAAAGATATATGATGGTTTAAGTTCTTGGCCATAGGTAGAAGGATTTGCATAAGATTAAACTCATTTGAAATGTATTCCTTCACCACCTTTGAATAGTTCCACCTTTTCTCATTAAATATCTTCTTCATAATTTTAACCGTTGGAGAAGATGGGTTCTATTGAATGTAGAAATGAGAGCTGCATTGAATGAATAAGACCGTTGATATTTCTACCATTGAAGTCTATGCCTTTCTGATTTGTCTTGATCTGCTACATCACCGTTCTTTTACAGAGAGGAAGATAAGCTATTGCTAAAATATCTTTTCTCATTTTGACTTGACACAACTTGAAAAGTTGCAATGCCTCTTATTGCCTAAAATGGTGACTGAAATGGGTTTGCAAAATCAAAGCATGAATGCAGATGCCATTTAGATGCAAGTCACATAAATCAATTTTCCTCTGACAAGTCACGAGCTCTCTCTATTTGCATTTGTCTGTCATAAGTTATAGATGAATACTCCCATTAGTTTGTCTTTTAGTCGATCCTTCGTGAGTGAAATTTGTCTGTTGTAAATAAAAGATGATCTTTAGCACTATAGATGAAGTCAAACTATTTGATAGACAAACTCTTCTTTGTCTCCATGAACAAATGAAGTGGGATGTTCTTTTTTGGTTCCACATTTGTCTGTTGGAGGTGGCAGAAGAATTTTGCTTTGTCTTGCTTGAACAGATAAAATATGATATTCGTCTGATGTAAGTGACAAACGAACTTTGCTTTACTTTGTCTTAGATGAATTACTTTGCACTTTGTCTATAGGTTTGTTTGTAGTAAGTTGCAGACAAATGTGCATTTGTCCGTTGAAGTTCATTTGTTCAAGCAGCTACTTTGTCTATGCAGCTTCGTCTATCCTCACTGTGTAGCTTCTACTTCGTCTTCCACTCTGTCTGTCACTTTGTCTGAGGTAAGTAACAGATGAATTTGATTTGTAGATGAAGTTGAGCTCCTTATTTGTTTTGCATTTTTTAAGTAGTAGATGGAGTTTGTTTTTGCAACTTCTTGCTTTCATCATTCTTGATTTGTCTATCTTGGATCAGTTGAAGTTGCACTACTTTGTCTATTCATCTTGCCTTTCTATCCTCAAACGAATCTATTCTTTTAACTTTGTTGGTCAGACAAGGTTTTCTTTGCTTTTTGCATAATTGTCTGGGCAGCAGTTTCTTCTTTCTTCATTTGTTTGAGTAATTGATGAGATTGCCTCCTCTTTCTTTATCTCAAACAAATTTTATCTGGTCGATATAGATAGTTCAAATTTCTCAAATAACTTTATGCTCCTCGATCATGGATTCATCTTCAATTGCTTTGTCTTACATTTATCTATGAAAGTTTCTCTTTGAGGTTAACAGATAAGGCAACCTCGTTATAGCATACCTTCAAAGCCTTGTTTTCTTCCATTGCATTTTTTCGTGGAAGTTTTCTCTTAGACAACGCAACTCTTCTTGTTGCTGTCTTCAAAGCTTTTACTTTCTTCTTCTTCTTCTTCTTCTTCCATGTCCTTCAGCAATTTTATTTCTTTTGAAATGTAGTAGATAGTTGTGGCAGTTTATTGAAGACAATTGTGATCCTATACTTAGAGCTTTTCTGCACTTGCTATACTGTTAGCTTTCAAATATATTATTAAAATGTATTTTATCCTTATGTGATTTTAACATGTTGTAGAGAAAGGATAATATACATTTCTATTTAAGTACATACTGTGAAAGCTTAAGTAAATATAGTGCTAAGTATGATTCAACAAATTAACGCATTAATGAATAACTAATAATGTTAAGTGTACCATTAAGTAAAAGATGTATGCTTGCATAATTAAACATTCATGATTATATATTCATATCAATTAATGTTTAAATAATAATAATTATGCATATGATTGTTAGATATTTAAGCACACATATAGGTTTAACTTAATACATTTTTTGTAATCATCAAAATCATATATATTGACAATCTTTCCCTTTTTGATAATGACAAAACTTTGAGGACTTGTTATTAAGAATTAAGAATTTTCTTTTAATCTCCCCATAAGTATCTTACTTATATAATCCTATGAGGTTCAACCCTTTTATTCTTTTTTTTTTATTATTCTCCTAACTTTAACATATACTATCACTCTTACAAGTCTCTCACATTTCTCTCCCCCTTTTTGTCAGAATAAAAAAAGATTTAGTTCAAGACATATAATCACCTTTCTCTCCTTTTTAATTACACTTCTCTTCCCTTTTTTATATAATCCTACTTCATGTTCTTTTCCCCCTATTTTGTTGGGCCCTGGAATATTGTTTTCTCACTTTTGTTATCTAAAGCCTTTATACACAATTTTCTCTCCTCCTATCGGTTGTAAGTATCATGCAATTTTCTCTCACCCTTTAGTTGATTATGGAATATTCAATTATTGTAATATGTAAGCATCTTTTAAGCACTAGATAATTAAGCATAATAAGCTTTTGTCAATCCATGAGGTAGATTAATATGAAAGGCAACATTTAAGTATTGAAACAGTAAAATCACAAAGCTTGAGCATCGAAATCATATTAGGACAATGCATCCAAATTAATATTTAAAAAATGATATTAATGCGGTGACAATGCATGATTTTAGCTTGATAGACTTACTGTTAAGTTCTTGTTTTAATATGCATCTTCTTTTGTTTTAATGGCTAGATGTCTTTATTATTAGGAGAGATGGAAAGTTGACAGATTTCTTGGGAAGTGGAGAAGCTCTTCTTCATTCTCTTTTCTCGCTAGAGGAGTTAGAGAGTAGATGATTGTTTAGTGCACACCAGAGCAATCATGGTATCATTGAGCTCTTCTTCATTCTCTTTTCTCGTTAGAGTTAGAGAGGAGATGACCGTTTAGTGCACACCAGGGCAATCATGGCATCGTTGAGCTCTTCTTCAAAGCTGATTCAAGGTGAGGATGATGATGTAGTTTTTAGGGCTTTAGAGAGGTGTCTGTTTTTTCAAGACAAAATCAGGCAGTTAAAGAAAGATTTAGTTTCTATTAGATATAATACTTATCATTTTACACATTTCTTGACCAAAAACTCCATGACTTATATGGAGGCCATAGAGCATATTAAGCACTTGGAGATAGAGTTGGCTAAAGCTCATTAGATGGTTGATGAATTGAAAGTAGTTGTTAATGTTTTGATCAACTAAATAGTTTTACTTTCTTTTGTATTTTTTAGTAATTTGAACCTTTTATATGCAATATTGTGACTATTTATATTTGCATCAGTAGGTTTTGATCTTTTATAAAATTTTATGCTTGGTGATTTATGCTTTATGTTTTATATGATCATTCTTATACTATTTTAAGCATTGGATGTATGACTTTTAGCATAGTTTATTCATCGTAGTCCAAAAGTGAGAATGCATGATCTTATTTGTCTTATTTGGGTCTCGGTATAAGGATCTATTTCTTGTTTGTACTTTCAATTTATTTCTTATAGAGTTTTTACCAATAAGATGATTACTTAAATTTGGGTTGTAGAGTTTATGTGTCTTTTGGGAACTGGTTGTGACCCTACGTATTCTTTGCTTCATCTATGATATTTAGTTGTATAGACAATATACAAAGTTAAGAGATGGACAAAGATGGACCGAGATAGAATCAAGGGAAGTGACCAAATTCACTTTTTGGAGGAGGAGGTGAAACAATTAAAGAAGGAGTTGAAATATGCCAATAAGGCAAATGCTTCTTTAGAGAATTTTTTGACTGATCGTTGTATAGCTTATGGGGATATTATGAATAAAATTTTGGCTTTAGAGAAGGAGCTATTAGAGACTTAGGGCAGGATTCAGGATTTATTGGTAGTTATAGAAGTGTTAAGAAAGTAAATGTTTTTAATTTTCTTTTACTAAATGTTCTGAACCAAGTGCGTCTTTATTAATGTTAAAGATTTATTTTAACTTCCTTTTTATATTGTGATTATGAAAGTTATCTTTATGTGTTTACATTTCAATTTTGATTCTTTATATGAGATCAAGCCTATAAAAATTATTACAGAAGGAATGATTAGGAATGAAATTCCTTTTCGAGACCTTAAACTGTGAAGTTTCCTAAATGAGTTTGACTATGCCTTAGGACTTTAATGATGTTAGAGTTTTGATCATTTTAATGTTTATTAAAATTTTCAGAATGATTTAGCTTAAAGCAGTAAACTTATATCAATTTAAATCCAAGATAGTTCATTCAGAGGCATTTAGAATATATAGCATTGGAAAGTATAATCAAGTTTGACAACTTATCTCTTTTGGTGCTTCCATTCATGGATTTCTCATTTGAGCTCATAAGTGTTATTGCCAGTCTTGACTACTCGTTTAACTTTGCTATTTGGTCCTTGATGCTACATCTGAAGATTGATATTGTTCTATTTATAGTTTTGATTTGTTCAATCATTTTCTTACATCTGGAACTTGAACTTGTTGGCTCATTTGCTTTGATTTGTGAGCTGAGAAGAAGGTTTTGATTTTTTATTATTCTCATTCTTCTTTTATGCTCAACTCAAGCTATCTTGTATACACTTAAAATATTCTTGCACTCTTTCTTCATTAATAAGCTCAAATAAATGTGAATATGTATTGCCAATATATTAGTGCAAAAAGTCATTTTAACCACAATAGTATGCAGAGAAATAAGCTGATGAATTAAAGTAGTTTTCATGAATAAACAAGATAGACAATTTGCTTTAATCAATCATATAATTATTTGAACTAGCATTGTTGTTAATAAAAGTTAATCTTATGTGCTAGATCAACTCGCCTATTTCTATAATGATTTTGAGCATAATCATTCAATTCTATTATTTTAATTTTCTTTTAGTTATGTGTCTTTTAGGTTATTTATTTTTTGAATGTTAATTTTTCTTCCTAATTATCTTGAGAGTTATACTTTATATTTTTTAGATTTTTATTTATCCTAGTCTAAATTTTATATTCTTCCTATGTATATACCTGAATGAACAGGTATGTATAAACTACACTATACATGAATCTTTATTTCTATCAATGTAAAGTTAGCTAACCAATCAAAATTTTAAGCATAATTTCTAATTTCTGTACAAATGAAATATAAGTATACAGAAAGTAAACATGACTTCTACAAATGAGGATATACAGATAACTAATTAGATATAAGCAATTAAAATAAAAAAAATGAGTGTAAATTTGTTTTTACAAACATATGAGTAATTAGAATTAATAATTGAATGAAAAGGGTTTAAAATATAAGCTTGTCTCTACAGACATGTAAATAGATAGAAATCATTAATTGAAAGACTAAATATAAACACTTATTAACAAAAGAATGAATTAAAAGAAATACGTAAGTAAAATTTCAAAATTCAGATAATGACATATGTAATAAAAGCATTTGAGTTTGAGTGTCATACCTGCACTTACCTTTCCTTTTATTTCGAAGGAACTTGGTATTTCATGAGGTCTTCATTTTGTTTCTTCAAACCAAGTCTCCTTTCTTTTTTTTTTTTCTTCTTCAGGAGTTTATTTTCTCCTTTCTTTTGATTTCCTGCACTTAAGTTTGTCTCAATAATAACACAAGTAGTGTGTGAGTGCAAAGTATTTTGCCCCTTAGTAATTTGTCTTTGACTTGTCTAGAGATTTCTCCTATCAACTTATAAGCCAAGACATCTTTGCAAATGGTAGGGTAGAGAGCGTATAGTGAAATGTCAATGTTTTTAGCTCTACTCTCGTTTCATCATCGCTTATGCCAATACAAATGATTTTCCATAAATGAAGATCATTTGGCCATAAGATATGTTTCCAATATCCTTTTCCATTATATCTAATTCATTCTATCAAAAGTTTGGAATATTAGAGATGGATTACTCTTTGAATAACATAGAGGATGAACTAGTTGGGTAAGTCAAACGGATTAGTAGAATTGTTTATCTAGCTCACTCTGATACCACTTGTAGAGTCCCACTGTATGGCTTAACCCAAGAGGGGAGGGGTAAATTAGGTATGTAAAAATTCATTACTTAATCTCAACTGAAAACATTTTTCTCTTTTCGTGATTGTATGTGGTGCATTGTAAGATAAATCATAAAATAGTAAAATGTATAAAGAATAAAATAAATAATCAAACACACACACAAACAAAATAATTTTTATAGTGGTTTGGGAACCCCATCCCTACATCCACTCTTCCAAGAGCACACACTTATTGTGCCTTGGGTTCAACTATATCTCATATAATGGAAATACAAAAGTGCTCCCAGCACTCTTTTGGATTCCAGCTGCAAGGGGCATAAACAGTGTTCCCAACACTCTTCTGGATTCCAGCTCCAGCTGGCATAAACATAGTGCTCCCAACACTCTTCTGGTTTTCATGAGCTCACCAAGAAACTCATTGGTTTCGAAGATCACTAGCAAACTTGTTAGTTTTCAGAGCTCACCAACAACTCTCTGGTTTCAAGTTTACTAGAAAACTTATACACTTTTACATAGTGTTTCACTTAAGCACAGAGGAAGATTTGATCTCTTTACAACTCTATGTAATAAAAAGATCTTCCCATAATATAAACTAATGGCTATAAAAATATGCACATTGAATCTTATAAAAGATATATGACGATTTAAGCTCTTGGCCATGGGTTGAAGGATTTGCATAAGATTAAGCTCACTTGAAATATATTCCTTCACCACTTTTGAATCGTTCTACCTTTTCTCATTAAATATCTTCTTGATAATTTTAACCATTGGAGAAGACGGGTTCCGTTGAATACAAAAACAAGAACAACATTAAATGAATAAGACCATTGAGATTTCTACCATTGAATTCTATGCCTTTCTAATTTGTCTCGAGCTGCTACGTCACTGTACTTTTACAGAGAGGAAGATAAGTTGTTGCCAAAATGTCTTTTCTCATTTTGACTTGACACAACTTGAAAACTTGCGACGCCTCTTGTTGCCTAAAATGGTGACTGAAATGAGTCTACATAATGAAAACATGAATGCAAATGTTATTCAGATGCAAGTCACATAAATCAATTTTTCTCTGATAAATCATGACCTCTCTCTATCTGCATTTTTCTGTCATAAGTTATAGATGAATACTCTCATTAGTTTATCTATCAGTCGATCCTTCATGAGTGGAATTTTTCTATTGTAAATAACAGACAATCTTTAGCGCCATAGATGAAGTCAAGCTATTTGATCGACAAACTCTCGTTTGTCTCTACGAACAGACGAATTATGATGTTCTTCTTTTGTTCCACATTTGTCTATTGGAGGTGGAAGATGAATTCTGCTTTATCTTGCTTGAACAGACGAAGTATAAAATTCATCTGATGTAAGTGATAGATGAAGTTTACTTTACTTTGTCTTGGACGAATTACTTTGCACTTCGTCTATAGGTTAATCTGTAGTAAGTTGCAGACGAATGTGCCTTTGTCCATTGAAGTTCATTTATTCAAGTAACTGCTTTGTCTGTGCAGCTTCATCTATCCTCATTGTGCAGCTTCTAATTCATCTTCCACTTTGTCTATCACTTTGTCTGAGGTAACTAGCAAATGAATTTAATCTACATACGAAGTTGTGCTCCTCATTTGTTTTGCATTCTTTGAGCAGCAGATGGAGTTTGTTTTTGCAACTTCTTGCTTTCTTCATTCTTAATTTCTGCAACTTCTTGCTTTCTTCATTCTTGATTTATCTATCATGGCTCAGCTAAAGTTGCACTCCTTTGTCTATTCATCTTGCCTTTCTATCGTCAGACGAATCTATTCTTCTAACTTTGTTGGTCAAACAAGGTTTTCTTTGCATTTTGCATGATTGTCTGAGCAGTAGTTCCTTCTTTCTTCATTTGTTTGAGTGCTTGATGAAATTGCCTCTTCTTACTTTATCTTAAACAAATTTTGTCTAGTTCGTATAGATAGTTCAAATTTCTCGAATAACTTTTTGCTCATCGACCATGGTTTTCTTCAACTGCTTTTGTCTTGCATTTGTCTCTGAAAGTTTCTCTTTGAGGTTAATAGACAAGGTAAGCTTGTTGTAGCGCATCTTCAAAGCCTTGTTTTCTTTCATTGCATTTATTCGTGGAAGTTTTTTCTTAGACAATGTGTAACGCCCCGCCTCCCTGGAGCCTCACTAGAGGTAAGATCGGAGGAAATTCTAATAGTCTCCCCTAATTTACCACAATTTTCTTGAATACAACATGTTATAATGCAAATTTATATGAAATATGTAAGTATAATATGACCGCTTCCAGGCTCTACAATCTTTGCACATCAAATATGACTGCCATCTCCCCAACATCATACATTTCCACAGCACCCATAGATCAAGATCGATGGAAACTTAGTACCTTGGTTGTCAAACTACATGTAACCACCTAATAATATGACATGCTGTGCAATTCAATTATTAATACATGTTTTATGTACATCCACAAGTGTTAATAATTAAACATTATCATACATCTCAACATAAATTAGTCTCTAGTATGGTCAATGTCTAGTCCCATTGCAAGACCCAACACCTTATTGGGTAACATCATCTAGCCTGCTAGCTAAAAATTTAAATAAAATGGTGAGTCTGGGCAAAACTCAGTAAGCAGGTAAGCAAAATAAATAATTGCAAATAATAAGATAAACAACAATGAATAAAGCAATAAACAACGATGTAATAGAGCAAAACATGATGTGCCATATGCATGAGTCATAGTCAGTCAGATTTCCAGGTTCATTAGGGTTTGCTGTTAATACTTTATTAATCATATCATACATATAGCCATAGTAATAGATATAATTAGATGGTCAATACCAGCACATATACCTATACTTCAGCACCGCCGAATACTATCTCGTACACCAACCAAATCATATCACACTGCCACTACCTACACCATCACACTGCTTTACCATCATTCACATACTCTACCTTGGGAGGCATGCCAAATCCAAAATAGTACTCTTTCACTTTGCAGTGAGTCAGGTCCATCCTGGCACTCTCGGCTAAAAGCCTACAAAGCCCACACAACCACACTGCTGTATATAGTGGCACCCCACCCTCATCATCTTACAAGAGTATTGGTTCACCACTACATGAGCCTATACAAACTACTCAGGTTAAATAAAAAAAACAAAGGCCATCTAGGCTGATAGTAGCGCTCGGCTATGCCAGCTGCTCACACAACCACCCCTTGACCAACTAGTCCACTCCTTGGTACATGGTGGATACATGTCAGCTCCATGGCCATCATAAAATGAATATATGAGCCACATAGGTCTCCGTGCCAACAGACACCAAAATTGACAATGTCGATACTCTCGGGGATGTAAAACACATATACAGAAATCCTAAAATAAAGTTCTTTGTTTTATAATTTATTCCTATTTATTTGATCTAAACGTTTTTCTGCAGGTTCTACGTAGTATCAAAATTATATGACCAAAATTTCAATTAACAATAATTTAAATTGAGTAAATTAAAAATAATATACAAAAATTCAAAATAAAAATTATATACAAAATTTTCTACCTTTATTTCATTTAAAAGTTTTTTAGTAGATGAAAAATAATATATTTGAATTTGTGTAAACATTTTATACCAAAATAGCTTAAATTGATGGAATAAAAAATAAAATACAAAAATTAACAAAATGGCAAAATGGGTAGTGGGCAAATTTTTGGGTTATTTATTTCCCAAATTTCTTGTCGGCCATCAAAAAATTGAATTATTTTATGAAAATTTTCATATTTTAATTTCAATATATGGATATTAACCTTATGTTTTTATCTTTACAAACTGACATCAATTTATAAGGTTTTAATTAAGCTCAAGAGGGGTACTTGATAAACCATTTTTTCAATGTTTTGTTCATGTTTTTCATGACATTTTCCAACTGTTTTCACTAAATTTTCATTAAAAATAATTAATGGAATTAATCATGATCAAATAATGTATATAAAACATAATTAAATTAGTATCAGCATATTCAATAATTAATGAAAATTTATGCCCAAAAATACAATAGTTAGCTGTCCAATTTTCAACACATTATAAACACATGCTTACCTATGATATTAACTAATTGGCACTGCCCTAAAGCTCTAATTTATGCCCTCTAATGAATCCTTAATTCTTCCCTAAATCATAGCCTTAATCATGGGTAAAAATTGTATTAATTTCTATTCAAAAGCAACATTATTGTAGAAACTAGCTGTCCGCATAATTTACATTGATTGCATTAACTATTTGAGCTTATTAAGGGTTGTATTATAATAACAATTAGGACATGATTTTCTCTTGGTAACCTAGACTAATTATTTGTTGAAGGAATCAAGTTCAAAGCCCATTCCAACGTGAACAACTTGTGTATTCCATTTGTTTCATTTTTTTTCTAGCAACATAATCTAATGTCTGCTAATTGCTGTTGATTAACTAAATGTAATCACTCATTAATTATGCATAAAATACCCTAACAGCTTCTCCTTAATCCCATTCAAAATTTTTAGTAGCCTTATTGCATTAGGGTTTGATTCCTTTTTCATCTAATTCCAACGTAATTTTGCATGAATTTCTTCTGTAAACATCATCACTATGTAAATTAGATTAAGCAGTTACATTAATCTTCTAAGTTCCCTTGATGGGTCCTACTGATTAGCAATAATTCTTGAATTTGAGAGGTTACCACTCCTTCATCTTAAAAAAATTTAGGTACCAAGAACTAGAGATCACCCTTTGATCAATTTGAAAGTGTTTTCTCAAAAAAAAAAAAAATGAAGTAATTGAGGGATTGGGGAAGATGGGTGGGCTGTTTACATGGAGAAGGGGAAAGTAGGAATGGGATGGAAGATGAGTTTGCAATGCTTTTATTTACTTAAAAGTTGTGGTAGTCTGCTGCCCATTTGCATTCCATGCATATGCACTCACTTGAATTTTTTTTAGAATCCTATTCAATCATTGTTTTTAACACATGTGGGTTACCCATTTAATAAATCATGTACCCAAATTAATTTTTCATCCATTTAATGTATCGTTTCCATAATTTTATTTATTTGTTTCAATTAAATTTAATCTAACCAAGTTTTTTTGGAATTTACTGGCAACTCGGTATTCCAGCTTTCCACATGTAGTTTATGATTTTTCTTCACTTATTAATCATTAATTAACATATTTAATCATCATCCTCACATTAATATGGATATACCATCCATTTTTATAATTTGTTCATAATAAAATTCCTCAAAAATTCAATTTTACAGTATGTTGCACCGGAAAAATTATTGAAACTTTACAATAGTGAAAATTTATATTTTTAAAATTTTTAGGGCCTTACACAATGCAACTCTTCTTGGTTTTTGTCTGCAAAGCTTTTGCTTTCTTTTTCTTTTTCTTCTTTTTCTATGTCCTTTTGCAGTTTTATTCCTTTTGAAATGTAGCAGATAGTTGTGGCAGTTTGTTGTAGACAATTATGATCCTACACTTAGAGCTTTTTTGCACTTGCTAAGCTATTAGCTTTTAGATATATTATCAGAATGTATTTTATTTTTATGTGATTTTAATATGTTGTAGAGTAAGGATAATATACATTTTTATTTAAGTACATACTGTGAAAGCTTACATAAATATGATGCTAAGTATGATTCAATAAATTAATGCATTAATGAATAACTAATACTATTAAGTGCACAATTAAGTAAAAGATGTATGCTTTCATAATTAAATATTCATGATTATATATTCATATCAATTATTGTTTAAACAATCATAATTATGCATATGATTATTAGAGATTTAAGCACATATATAGTTTTAACTTAATATAAGTTTTGTTATCATCAAAATCATATATATTGACAGAGTGGAGTAGGGAGGTTGCCCGAAGCAGTATAAAATTGTGTTGTCTATGTGTATGTTTGATTGAGTTACTTTCTCACACTTTACAACTCTATCATCTATTCTATAATTGCATAATATATGAGAACACAAACGGAGTGGAGTAGGGAGGTTGTCTGAACCACTACAAGGATTATGTTATTTTTATGATGTTTGTGATTGCTTTACATTCCTTGCACACTACTACTTTATCATTTCAAATTGCATAACATAAAACCATGAACAGAGGGAAATTTATCCTATGGGGGTTGTGTAAATTTTTTTTAATAAACCCAATTCATCCCTCCCATCTTGGGTTAAGTCATCTTATGGGAACCAACAAGTGGTATCAGAGTGAGCTAGATAAACAATTCTAGTGATCCATTTGGCTTAACCAAAAATGTGAAGGTTATGAATGCTCTATTTCATGCTCTCTGCCTCATCATTTGCAAGTATCTCTTAGCTTGTAAAACAACACGTGATACTTTATACAAGATCAAGATGATTCCAAAGAGGCATAATAATTTGCACTCATATGATACTAATGTTACCTCTAAGACTGATTTGAGTGTAGGAAACAAAGAAGAAAGAAGTTAAATATGTGAAAGTAGAAGAATTAAAACTAAAGATACATCACAAATTGAGGGAGAGAAATCTAGAGATAAAATTAAATTTCAAAAAATAAAATTGAAGAAAATTGAAGAAAGGAAGATGAAGGAAAGATGAAATACTAAGTTCCTTCAAAATATAAATGACTACTAAACGATAAGCGAACAAGTCAATTTTCACAGGAACCAGAAGAAAGGTTAGTGCAGGTATGGTAATCGAACTCAAACAACTTTTATTGTGTGTCATTATCTACATTTAAAATTTGTGTACCTTTAATAATACATTTGTTTATTAATAGAAATTAGGATTTAGGATAAAATAAATAAACTTTGAAAAGGTAAATTAAGACCTAAAGATAACTAGGAATAAGAGAATTTTTTCAAATAATCAATCCCTTAAAAACAAGAATACAAAAGGACATATAACTCAAAACATAAATTGTGAAATAACATAAATGAATGATTAAGCTAAACAAATCATTATTGGCAGCAATGAGTTGATCTAGCATATAAAGTTACTTTCCATCTTTATAATAAAACTCATAATTATGCTAGTTCAAAGATTTAAGTAGAAGTTAATCCTAATTATCTATGAAAACTGCTTTGAGTCAAAAGCATAACTTACTACACACTATTGTAACTAAATTGAGATTGTAAAAATTAATATGCAACATATGCTTGAGCCTACTAATGAAAAGAAAGTGCAAGAATTTCTAAGTGTATGTAGGAAAACTTGAAATGAGCATATTGAAGAAGAAACAGATCAATGAAAAATTGAGATCTCCTTCTTAGTTCACAAAACTAAGTGAGCCAACAAGTTCAAGTTCCATAAAAGGGTTGGACATATCAAGATTCTATTCCGAACAACATCAAATGAAGCATCTATAACTTCAAATAGCAGGAGCTAAAGGAATGGTCAAGACTGGCAATGTCATCTCTGAGCTCAAATGAGAAAATCATGTAAGGAAGTGCCAAAGGAGATAAGTTGTCTCATTTGACTATACATCATATTGCTATATACTATAGATGCCTTTGATTAAATTGCCTTGGATTGAATAAATATGAATTCATTGTTAAAATATTCTAAAAAAACTATTAATAATCAATATTTAACATCATTAAAGTCCTAAGATATAGTTAAGTCTGGTTGGGAAACTTTACAGCTTAAGGTCTCAAATAGGAATTTTATTCCTATGCATTCCTTTTGTAATCATCGTTAAGGCTTGATCTATTAAAATAAAACACCTTAAATAAAAGGCTTAAAAGTTAAGTAAATACTTAAAGATTAATCTCATAATAACTATGATGCATTAAAATTATGTGTAGCATAATTGCTTGCATAACCTATTAAATATGATTTGTTTAACATGTGATGTTTAAAATTAATTAATTAAAAAAATTGAAACTTGAATCTTACAACTCAATACCCAAAAAAAGGGGATTAATCTGAAATGATAAGCATCTACCTATAGAAAACTAGTCCTAATAACCATAGGACAAATATTCATAAGAAGCATCCAAGAAAGGTATCAAAGGTGTCAAAAGATAAAGAAGAAAGAAAAATTGAAAACATTAAGTACCACTCTTAACCATCTAAACGATTCATTTAACAATAAAACACTTACATTCGAGGAAGTTAGAACTAATAAATTAAATAACAAAGAATAAACATATATTCTGAGAAAAACACATATTCTAGATATTCTCCTATTTAGAACCAAAGAAACATTGAAGTAAAATCTATGACTTAAACAAAAGTTGAAATGATCAAAACTCACAGTTCATGATCACCTCATAAGACTAGTTCTACTGATAAATATCCATTAAGATAACTAACTGGTGCCTGAACATTGTTTGAAAACCTATCTTCTGATCAACCTAAATCACATAGGAATCTAATAATAAGATGCTTGGTTGAAACTACACTAAAACATTAAAATCACAAATACCCAATGCTTGAAAGTTGCCTAACTAACATAGGATACTTTCTATAAAACATTCAACATAACTTACCTCTTTGATAAACTTAAGATCACATGCATAAAGACCTTATAGGATACTTTTCAATGACATAAATCAATCAAAGAAAATGGAAGGAAAGACAATGGAAGGAAAGATAAACAAAAGAAGTGGCATAAAGTACTTAAGAATTCATCAATTCGAAAGGAACATCTTTAATTGGCTCCAATTCTTCAATCCTTTGATGAGCCTCAGTTAGCTTCATCTCCCATGCTTTGATGCAATCCATAATCTCCATGTAGGCATACAATGAGTGGTCAAGAGACAACCAAAATGGAGATTTGTCCTTCTAGCACAACGCAACTCTTCTTTCAATTCTTTCATCTCCTCTCTTAAAAACTAAATTTGCTCAGATGATCTTGAATTTTTGCAACTTTCTTCAACTTGTCTTAAGTAGATCTAGCAAACTCCATCTTTGATTAAGTTTTAGTATCATGAATCTACAAGACCTTGAAAGGTTATTTTTAAATAACATTTAAACAAGGCAGGGAATATGAAATGTCACACTCTCTCCAAGAGACGTATTAACTCTATCTTGGTAATGTCAACAAAAAGAATGCATTAGCTACATGTACATTAAAAGAGACAAGGGCTAAGTGATTGTATAATTAAATACTTAAAGACCAATAAGGAAAAGATGTCAAATTTGAATGTTGCTAAAATATTATGTCAAATTTGAAATCTTCTGCATCTTCCTAAGCTATAATATAACAATCAATGAAAAGATAGAAAGAGTAGAATAAGATACTTAATTCAAAATGTTCACATAAGGAATCCCAAAAACTCAAATAGACCATTAAAAGTTCAGAATAGAAAAACTATACCTGATAACAAAAGAAACTATCTATTCTGCAAGTGCAGCCACAATTGTCTCTAGTACTTCAATCTTCTAATAAACCATAGCCAACTCCATCTCCAACACCTTGATTCGATCTAGAACCTCCATATAAGACATGAAGTGTTTGGTCAAATGATGATTAGAATTAAGACTTGTACCTCTGGCATGAAACAACTCTTCCCTCAATTCCTCGATCCTTTTGTGAAGAAATTGAATCTATTTTGTTGTTTCAAAATTTCCATTGTCTTCCTCATTTTCATTCTACTTTTAAGGAGGCCCTGATGACACCATGACTACTATAATGTTTGTTGAACTGTCATTTTGGTTCTAATTGTTACTAGATATGATAGAGAATACGAAGTGTTTCTTCACTTTACAAGCAACCTATTAACTTTGCCATTAAATTCCTTAATCATACTTCTTAGTAATAATGATAGCCAGGATATATATATATATATATATATATATATATATATTGGCAGCACAAACATTCAAAGGGATGACAGATAAGTAATCCAACAAAACCCAACTAGGATCATGCAACTGTTTTGAAATAACTTAAATATCAGCCTAGTGTCCTCTAAATCTAAATACTGATTTTGATGCATATTGATTACATCTCCTTAAAATCTTAATTAC
>JAYJMB010079121.1:0-18874 GCA_036873735.1 Pouteria campechiana
ACCTTTTTTAGAGGTTTAGCGGTTTCATTTTTGTGGAACCCTTTCTCTTCGGTTCTGTTTCTGTGGACTCGATGGCTGTGGAACCTTTTTTTGAGGTTTGGCGATTCCGTTTCTACGGAACCTCTTTCTCTTCGGTTCCATTTCTACATAACCGATGGCTATGGAACCTTTTTCTCAGGTTTGATGGTTCCATTTCTGCAGAACCTCTTTCTCTTCAGTTCCATTTCTTCAGGACTGATGGCCGTCAAACCTTTTTCTGAGGTTTGGCGGTTCCATTTCTGAGGAACCTCTTTCTCTTTGGTTCTATTTCTGCAGACCCGATGGTTGTGGAACCTTTTTCTGAGGTTTTGCAGTTCCGTTTCTGCGGAACCTCTTTCTCTTCGATTCCGTTTCTGCAGAACCGATGGCTATGGAACCTTTTTCTAAGGTTTGACGGTTCCGTTACTGCGGAACCTCTTTCTCTTCGGTTCCATTTCTGCAAGACCGATGGCTGTGGAACCTTTTTTTGAGGTTTGATGGTTCCGTTTCTGTGGAGCCTCTTTCTCTTCAGTTTTATTTCTGCGAGACCGATGGCTGTCAAACCTTTTTCTGAGGTTTGGCGGTTCCATTTTTGTGGAACATCTTTCTCTTCAATTTCATTTCTGCGGACCCGATGGCTGTGGAACCTTTTTCTAAGGTTTGGCGGTTCCGTTTCTGCGTAACCTCTTTCTCGTCGGTTCCATTTCTATGGAACCGATGGCCATCAAGACTTTTCCTGAGGTTTGATAGTTCTGTTTCTGCTGAACCTCTTTCTCTTCGGTTCCATTTCTGCGGGATCGGTGGCTGTCAAACCTTTTTCTGAGGTTTGGCGATTCCGTTTCCACTATTTTATTTATTATATATATATATATATAATTTTTTTAACTAATTTTTATGATTTATTTTTTTACATAAAAGAAAAAGTCCTCTTCGTACAATAATAAAAATATAATAAATAAGTATAATTTTCTACTGATAGTACCTCCTCAGATGTTCGACATTCCAGGTTCGTGGGATGTCTTTTCTATTGAGCCTTTGCAGTCGGTAAGCCCCGTTTTCTATTACTTCTTTAACTCTGTAGGGTCTTTCCCAAGAAGGTGCAAGTTTTCCCTTTGTATGGATAGGGTTACTTACCAAGGTTTCTCGAAAGACTAGATCTCCTTCCTTGAAACTTCTTTGTCTGACCTTCTAGTCATGGTATTGTTTGACTTGTGTTTGTTGCCTTACGGTCCTCGCTTGAGCATTAATCCTTGTTTCTTCCAATAGGTCCAGATTAGCTTCTAGTGCCTCTTTGTTGGTTTGTAGGTTGAAGTTGCCTGCTCTGGCGGAGGGTATTTTGAGTTCTACGGGTATTATGGACTCAGATCCGTATGTCAGCATGAATAGAGTTTCGCCCATGGATCTTTTAGGTGTCGTCCTTAAGGCCACATTATTCTTAGTAGCTCTTAGTACCAACTGATTTCGAAGCCTTCTACTTTTTTTCCTTAGGACTTTAATGATGTTCTTATTTATAGCTTCTACCAGCCCATTTATCTGAGGATGTGCTATTGAGGAAAATTTTGGCTGGATTCCATGTGTTCTGCAGAAGGATTTGAACGGCTTGCTTCCGAATTAGGTTCTATTATCGGTGATAAGTATTTTGGGGACCCTAAATCTGCACATGATGTTTCCCATAAGGAAATCTATTGCTTGTTTTGTGGAGATGGACCTGGTGACTTTGGCTTCTGCCCACTTCGTAAAGTAATCAACAATAACGAATATGTACTTCTTTCTTCCTACTGCCGGTGAGAATGGGCCCAGAATGTCCATCCCCCACTAATAGAAGGGCCAGGGGGTGCTAATAGTGCATAATTTTGTTGCTAGAAGGCAAGGAATGCTTGCGTGCTTTTGCCAATTTTTGCATTTTTTCACATATTCCTTTGAATCTACTGCCATGGTTGGCCAGTAGTACCCCTGTCTTACTGTCTTGAAGGCCAGGGTCTTTGCGCCCATATGGTTTGAGCATTCTTCCTCATGTATTATCTTCAGGATTTCTTGGCCTTGTTTATTGGAGACACACCGAAGGTATGGGTGTGAGTGTCCTTTTCTGTACAAATTGTTATCCAGATATACAAATTTGGCAATGAAGCACATTAGCCTTTTGGCCTCAAGTGGATCTGTTGGCTTTTCTCCTTTTCTTAGGTAGGTGTGGATGGGGTTCATCCAGGACGCCTTTGAGTCTTCTACTGTCATTTCTTCAACCTCTGATATACTCAGTTCTGTGAGATGTTCGATCAATATGGCTATCTGGGGGAAGAAACAAGTTGTTGTGATTAGTTTTGACAACACATCAGCATGCTCGTTCTTCTCCCTTGGCACTTGGAGGACTTTGGTGTTGTGGATCTGTTCCATTATAATTTTGGTTTTAGAGAGGTTTTGTTTCATCAATGGTTCTTTAACTTCATATTCTCCGGAGAGTTGCTTCACAACAAGCTGCGAGTCGCTGTGGATAGTGAAATTGTGAATTTTGAGTCTTTGCGCCAACCTGAGTCCTACTATCAAAGCTTCGTATTCAGCACCATTATTGGTGGTGGGAAAGTCAAATTGTATTGCATATTTGATTTAGTTTCCCTCTGAGCTTTGTAGTACGAGCCCTGCTCCTGTGCCTTCTTTGGAAGCAGAGCCGTCTACATATAGCTTCCATTCTGGATCTGTTGCTGGGTCCTTCTGCTTTGGGACTAACGTTCTTTGGTGAGGAGGTGTGGTTTCTAGGGGAGTGTTCTCCGATGAGTCCGGCGTCCCTTTAGGTTCTTCAGTTTTGATGCATTCTATGATGAAATCTGCCAAAACTTGTCCCTTGATTGCGGTCCTGGGTGTGAATTCGATGTCGAATTCGCTGAGCTCTATGGACCATTTGATGAAGCGACTGGAGAGTTCTATCTTTTGAAGGATTTCTTTTAGTGGCTACTGTGTAGACTCAAATTTGGTGTCCCTGAAAGTAGGGTCGAAGCCTCCTTGTCATAATTATGATTGTGTAGGCGATTTTCTCCATAGTGGGATATCTGATTTCAGTTCCTTGTAGGATCTTGCTAACATAGTATATGGGCTTTTGCTGCTAACCTTCTTCTCTGAATAAAATAACTCCGATAGTCTCAGATCCAGCTGCAAGATAGAGGGAAAGAGTTTCCCCCCTTTCGGGGACACTTAGTAAAGGGAGGTAGGCGAGATATACTTTGAGTTCTTTAAAGGCTTCCCGTATTTCTGCGCTTATTTCATTTTTGCCTAGATCTGCAGTTGCCTCTTTGCGGAGAGCTTTGAAGAATAGAAGGCTTCTTTCGGCGGACTTTGAGAGGAACCTGTTGAGCGCTGTTAACCTCCCGGTCAGTCATTGAAGATCTTTAATATTATTAGGCGCTGCTATGTCTCGGATGGCTTGAATCTTTTCTGGATTTGCCTCGATGCCTCTCTAGGATATTAAGAAGCCCAGTAGCATTCCTGATTCTACTCTAAAGGCGCACTTTTGGGGATTCAACTTCATTTTGTGATCTCGGAGGGTTTTGAAGGTTTCCTTCAAGTCTTGAACGTGGTGTGTTTTGATTTTGCTTTTGACCACCATGTTGTAGACATATGCTTCCATATTTCTTCCCAGTTGATGTTTGAATACACTGTTTATCATTCTCTGATAGGTTACTCCTGCATTCTTCAAACCGAATGGCATTACCTTGTAACAGAATGTTCCTACATCTGTGATAAAGGCTGTTTTTTCTTGGTCCGGTTCATGCATCCAGATTTGATGATATCTAGAGAATGCATCCATAAAGGAGAGTAGTTCATGACCTGATGTGGAGTCTACTAGCCGATCGATGTTGGGAAGAGGGTAACTGTCCTTTGGACAGGCTTTGTTTAACATTGTAAAATCCACGCACTGCACCATTTGCCGTTTGCCTTTCTTACCATTACCACATTGGCAAGCCATTCCGGATAATGTACGAGTCTGATGAACCCTGCTTCAAGGAGTTTGTTCACTTCTATCGAAATGGCTTCCTTCTTTTCTGGGGAAAAAAGTCGCTTCTTTTGCCTCATTGGTTTGTGGTTATCGTCGACCGCTAGTTTGTGGGAGGTGATTGATGGGTCTATTCCAGGCATATCTGAGGGTTACTATGCAAAGACATCCACATTCTCCCTTAGCAGGTCGACCAGCTCTTCTCTTAGTAGTGATTTTAGGGCGGAGCCAATTTGGATAATTTTTTCTTCGGATCCGTTCGTCAACGGGACCATGACCAAAGGTTCTATCAGCTCATTATAGGTGATTTGTTGCTCGTCCCTAGTATCCATGGTGTCTATCTGCATGCTTTTTAACATTTTTTCCTTCATTGATATTTTGTAACATTCTTGGGGGATCTTTCTGGTGCCTCTGGCTATGCCAACCCTTTTCTGACTGAAAATTTGACTGCAAGGTGGTAAGTGGACACGACAGCTTTCATTTTATTGAGGCCTGGACGTCCCAAAATGGAGTTGTATGGTGATGGGATGTCAACTACTAGGAAATCCAAGTGGGTTGTTATCTTTTATGGATCATCTCCCATCGTACATGGGAGGTTGATGATTCCTTTTGGAAAGACACCATCTCCTGTGAAGCCAGTTAATCGCCCTACATAAGGTTATAGCACTTTCTTTGAGATCCTCATTTTTTCAAAACAATGGTGGAAGAGAATGTTTGCCGAGGAACCGCTGTCAACCATGATTCTTTTCACGTGATAGTTCCGGATGACGGCTGATATAACCACCGCGTTATTCTGGGGATATGCTCCATTTGGATTATCTTCTTATCAGAAGATGATCGGGAAGTCTTCTTCTTCTCTCTTTCTTTTGGGGCTACTTTCCACCATGTTTACTAGAGTAAGGGAATGGTTTACTAGGCCACCTGATATCACATTGATGGTTCCGACCGTGGGTTGATTATCTTCTATTGCAAGGTCTCTTTCTCTCTCTTCTCGCCCCCTACCCCTTTGATGTTTATCCTCCGCTTTTCTGGGATCATCGGCCACATATTGTAGTAACTTCCCTCTTTTGATGAGTTTCTCAACTTCTTCTTTTGAGATGCAACATTCATCTGTGTCGTGGCCAATGTCTTTGTGGAATAGGCAGTATTTGTTTCAATCTAGATGACTTCTTCTTTTGATCTTTGGTGGAGAGGAGACTTGGTACCCCTGTCTCTGGATTTCTTGGAGGACGTGGGTGGAGTAGTTAAGAGTATGTCTGGGAGTATCTTTGTTTATTGTTGTTGGTTTACTTTTTTCAGATCCGTGAGCAGAAGATATTTTCTTGGATCCGTGGTGACATCGACAATGGCTTCCTTCCCGCCATGAAGGCGGGGATCCCGACCAACTCTGTCGTCTTTTAATATCTTCTTCTCTGGTGCTTTCATCTATGTCTATGTGTCGATTTAGGATTTCCAAGAGCTCCGAGTAGTCTCTCGAGGGCCATAGATGTAGCTGGTATCTAACCTTTGGGTCTGCAATTCCACTTTGGAGTGCTGCTGTCGCGATGTTGTGGTCTAGCTTTTCCACATCTAATGTGTACCAATTAAATCTACTCACATATTCATGAAAAGTCTCATTTTCCCTTTACTTTATCATCATCAATGATTTCACTATTCTTTTCTGCCTCCGTTGAGCTATAAAGCATTTCCGGAAGCGTTCTTCTATATCGCTGAAGGATTTGATGGATTCTAGTGTCAAAGTTTGATACCAGGACAGAGCTACTCCTTTGATTGTCGGCGGAAATACGGGGCATTTAATGGCATCTGAGACCCCTATGAGGGTCATTTGACCATTGTATCTGGCGAGGTGATCATCGAGGTCCGTGGTGCCGTCGAAACCTTCTAAGGATGGCATTCTGAATCCTTTGGGAATAGGCTCCTTCAGGATTTCTGGGCAGAAAGGGGAACATTTTGCCAATGCTTGCTTCTCTGGCCATCCTTGGGTATTCTGTCTTTCCAGTTTAGTAGCATTATCTTCTGGGAGTTTTCTTATTCTGTGGTGTGAAGATGATTCTCTTTCATTGCCATAGTCGACTTGCCTTTGAGTTGGCTCCAAGACAGTATGGACGGTATTTACTAGGTTGTTGGCCAGAACGCCCACGACCGGCATGTTTTCAACATTTGCCGGATGTGGTCCTTGCACATCAGGCAGCAATGCTTCTAATGCGGGATCGGTGACATAGACACTGGCTCCGTAGGGATCTCTAGGTCTGTGTGTTGTTGGACCTTTTTGATGTTGGGGATGAGGCGGTGGTAGGAGAGCTTCCGCGGCAGGGGATCTGCTTAGATTGTTCCCTTGCTACCATATAAATTGTTGCAACATCTATTGCATCATCTCATGCATCTTGTGTTGCATTGCCTATTGGTTTGTTGGGTTGGGTTGAGTCAACAGGTCTTTAGGCAGTGACACTGCGTTGTTCCAGTTCAACGTCGACTACGTGTTATTGACGACTATAGGGAGAGAGGAAGCGTTGTTTGTGTTTATAATGTCATCTGACATCTTTTTGAACTTTTTGAAACACTTCCCACAGACAGCACCAATGTTTGGGTGGTTCCCAAACGGAATGCTGAAGTAGCTTTTGAGATCTTCCCTTTTTGGTTCCTGCAAGACTAGAACACTAATCAAAGGATGCCAGGGGTATTCCCAACGTGAACACTCCGATGCTCAAGTTAGTAAATGGGACTTTTGGAGGGAGGACAGAATAAGAATAAGTGACCTGACCTAGGGATGCATACCTGGTTTGTATTTCTAGATGACCAGGGTGCGTAACCGGGAGTCTTGCGGATCTGTACGCAGGTTGAACTAAGAAGTTTATTTAGGAGAGGGATCCCTGGAGATACGTATCCAAACTTCGGATTTTGTGGGATTCGGAGAGATTCCGAAAAGGTAGTAGTCTAACATGGTGAGTTGTCAGCTCGATAACTAATATGTGTTAGAGTTTCCTAATAGGATTAAAGCAGGCTCCTAGAGCATGATATGAGAAGCTAAGTAGATTCCTGATTGAGAAAGGTTATTCAAGGGGTAAAGTATATACCACACTCTTCATTAAACATGCTATGAATGATATTCTTATTGTATAGATTTATGTTGATGATATTGTATTTGGAACTACAAATGAAAACCTCTATCAAGAATTTTCTAAGATAATGCAGAGAGAATTCGAGATGAGCTTGATGAGGGAGTTGAAATTCTTTCTGGGACTACAAGTGAAGTAAATGAAAGAAGGAATCTTCTTCCAACATGCTAAGTATATCAAAGAGCTGCTAAAGAAGTTTAACCTTGAAGATGGAAAAAGATATGGAGTATCAATGAGCACTTCCATCAAAATGGACAAGGACAAAAAAGGTAAACTTGTTTGCCAAAAGCTTTATAGAAGCATGATAGGATATGTTTTATATCTTTCTATGTCTAGGTCAGATATCATATTTAGTGTCTATATGTGTACTAAGTTCCAGTCTGAACCTAGAGAATCACATCTTACTGCAATAAAATAAATCTTTTGATACCTCTTAAATGCTCTAAACCTTGATTTATGGTATTCAAAAGGTTTAGATTTTGAGCTAGCAGGATACTCTAATGTTGATTTTGCTATAGATAAAGTAGATAGGAAGAGTACATCAAGGACTTGTCAGTTTTTTGGAAGCATGATCATCTCATGGTTCTCTAGGAAATAGCATGATCATCTCATAGTTCTCCAATAAACAAACGTCTATTGCATTGTCAACTATATAGGCTAAATATGTTGCAACTGATAATTGTTGAGCATAGATTCTTTGGATGAAACAGCAATTAGGTTACTATGGTTTAAAGTTCATTTATACACCCATTAGATGTGATAATATCAGTGCTATAAATTTGACCAAGAATCCAGTTATGCATTCTAGATCTAAGCATATAGAAATTAGGCAACATTTCATTAGAGATCATGTCCAGAATCACAATGTTTGCTTGGAATATGTACCAACTAAAAATTAGTTAGCAGACATTTAGACTAAGCCACTCCTAGAGGATAGATTTTGCATGATTAGAAGGGAGTTAGATGTGATAAATCCACATTCATTATGCCCATTTCTTGATCATCACATTTTGCTTGCATATATTTGATCTGAATGCTTATTCTTTATGTTTTTATAATTCATATGCTATATGTGCATATTCTTATATGATTGTGCAACTTAGAATATTTCAAATGTAGTTTTAGACATACCTTAGGACGTTATAAAACTTCACTTCATAATATTAGAAGTTCATCCGATGTCTTGTTCCATACATAGTTCTTTTTTGTCCAAAGTTATAACTTTAGACTATTTGAAAATCTATTCAATGTCTGAAACTCTTCTTTCCATCTGAAATCCTAAAGTTTTCATATCCCCCCTTTCTTTATTTGTGTCTAAAAAGCATTTCCAAGCACCGTCTCATTTTCTTATTGAAATTGAATATGCCTTCTTTGGAAATCATATTATTCTCCTATTTTTAGCAAACATTAATTCCTTTCTCCTCAAAAACTTTTTCATGAGACCTCTTTGTCTTCCCAAGCCACACCTATTTTAATTTTGATATTTCTTAGGTAGGTTAAAATGCATAAAAATAATAAACATATAAAAAATTAATAAAAATATATTAAAATTCTTCTTCTCTTTATGTTTCTCTATCAATTATCTAAATCAAAAAATAAATTCATTATTGGTCTTTCAGCATGAAATCGAATTGATTTTTCAAAACATCTATTTTATAGTTTAACTTCTACTTAATTATTCTTCTCCAAAGTGTCATAGTATGATGCATGAATTTTATTATATAATAATTAGTACAATTTTGAATATCTTTTAATTCTTATAAATTAGCATAATAGTACTAATTCATTTAGAATTTTGCAATTTGTATAATTTTATTAAAGAAATTATTGATTAATTTAAATTTATATTATTGGTCCATTAGGTTTGTACATTATAGACACTTAAGATGGAATAAATTAGGTGTTTTAAACTGTTGGTCCCGTGCTATGGCTTAAGAAAATAGATTAACGGAAGTGTGTCAAATGTAACACAATATCAACCACTAAGATAAAATCAAGAGCATAGACATTATAGAGGTCTGGAAATCTCTACCTACTCCACTCTCTAAGTCAAATTTCTAGACTTGGGTTCCACTAGTCAACTTAATCCCAAAGTTACAAGTAGCAAAAATTCTTTGTTCTCTGGACTTACAACTCGAGGTGGTTGTATAGTTGAATCGCTTAAACTCTCTTATAATGATTCAAGCTATCTCTTTGTTTACAACCCTAACTAAGGTACATTCAATACAAAGAAGGAAATAATAAATCATAGCTTACAACCAACTTGACACCCAGGTGACTTCTGAATCTTCAACAAACTTTATAGCTTTCACTTCAATCACAATCACCTCCAGAACAGAGTTTAGCAATAATCCAATTTGCTACAGATCTACATCTCATGATTCTCACTTTTTTTCAGACACAAAGATCTATATAATCTTCATCTAGTTCCATGATTTAATAGCCTTACAACTACCAAGAGAGTTTCTCTCAAAATAAGTTAAAGAATAAGTCAATTAAACTAAAAAACTGGAATTGCATAACTGTTAGTAATAGGTACAAACTATTGATGTTTTCGACAAATCTGTTGACACTTGTTCTTATTGCGGAGTTTCCAATGCAAGTGGACGTGTCATTAACAAGTAATAAAGTAGAAGTAAGAGATCATTCCTATAAGGACTAACTTTACCTACTACCAACTATTCTAACTCCAAATTTTGTATGGAAGAACAAAATCTGATGAAAAGATGGAAAAGAAAAGAAATCTAATGAAAATATGGAAAAGAAAAGAAATCTAAGTGAATTGGATTCTAACAAGAGTGAGGGATGTGAAAAGATAGAAAATCAATGGTTAAGACATCTTGGGGTTTTGATTTCACTGGTTTATTCCTATCTAGTTTTGATCCAATTTAATCAATCAATGCTTATTTCTAAATTGATAATTAATTTCTCTTTTATAATTATTATTCTTTCCTAAGTCATAACAACCTAGGGGTCAGTAAATTTTTTACATCTCTATGAAAATTCTAAACTAACCAAGATACATTAAGATTAAGAAATTCATGGTATTACATGAGCCTCATGTATATCTTTATCTCATGACAATCTTATGGTGTTTAATCATGGTCTAATTCAATTATCATTTTCAACCTCAAATTGAATCACACTTTATGTTAAAAGGGTCAGCACACTTTCACAAGAATTAAGATTAGATTAAACACTCAACATAGATAATGAATAAACAAAGAATTGAATTAAAAAGGATAAAACTAAACATTAATAATCTTACTACATTTTACCCTTAGAACAAAGTGCTCAATTCGTAATAAAATCAAAAGAAACCCTAAACATCATCTTAATCATGATTCTAAAAGAAAAGAGCTAGAAAAAGAATACAAAATCCTGTCTCCAGGTTGCCTCTCTACCCTCTTCCTTTGTCCATAGTCATCTCCTTGCCAAAAAGTCCCCTCATGGATGTGTTCATGTCCTATTAATGTCCCCCTAAATTAGGTTTAAACAACCCTTGCACAATGTGAACAGATTTTACGCATCACATAAAGATTTCCAAAAATATCCTTCTTGCTACATGAGTGATGCGGCACTCAAACATTGTCTGTTGATTGCCTCTTGGAAACTTCCCTTTGAATGTTATGGCATTTACATGTTGTCTTCTCCCTATTGAGTTCCACGGCATCTGATTGAATGTCACGGCATTTTAATGTTGTCCACCACTACAACCTATTTCTTTAACTTCATTGCATTTCCTCTTTCCTCCTTGTTAATTCTCCATGTTTTCATCACATTCTCTGTATTCATGTCCCTAAAAATAAATGCAAAGAAAAACATTATAAATTAGACATTAGGTGCCAAGAGAGGGCCCGAACCAGTATAAGTTGCATGTGCTATCTGTGCTTGATCTTTCCTTTATATTCTTATTTGCTTCATCCATTTGCTTCACCTTGATTAGTACACCAACATAAAAGAAAGAAAGGGATTTGATCAAACAGGGGTCAAAAGAACTAAATTTTATAAAACCCAATTCACCCCCCCCCCCTCTTGGGTTCTAGCCTATCCTACCGGGACTAACAAGTGGTATCAGAGCATGTTACATAAACATCTGTAGTGATCTATCTAGCTAACCCAATAATGTCTACCATCATATTTCCTGAAGGATATTCTATCACACAAATTTCATACTTTGAGGGAATGAGTTTTGATCAATGGAAAAAGAGGATAGAAGTAAGCCTCATGGCCAATGATTCTAAAATGTGGAAAGCTATTTTATTGGCTTAAATAAAGATCATGAAAGAGCTAGGCAAATAAACATCAAAGCCAAAAATACTTTGCTAAATGCTCTATGCCCCACCATATGTAATCATGTCTCAACCTGTAACAATGCAAAAGACATAATAGATAGGTTAAAGGCTATTTCTGAAGGGCAAATTGATTTACTACCAAATGAAACTAATGTCTCTGCTAAGAACAATTTGAGTGTAGGAAATCATGAAACAATGGAACAATCTTCTCAAGAAAAAGGAGAAAAGAAAAATAATCAATTTGTGAAAAGAGAAGAACTGTTAATAAAAGAACTACCACAGACTGAAGAGGAGCAATCTCAAGAAGAGATTGAAATTCAAGAAGGAAGTGCCAAATCCCAAATTCAAATTAAAGATCAAAAGGATGAAGTAGCTGAGGAATCCTCTCAAGTTGATGAGAATCTATCTAAAGAAGATAAATATCATACAGAAAGACTTGCTGTTCAAAACAGACATCTGAAGCAAGTCAAAGAAAAAGAAGTGAGAAAAAGGACAAGAAGGACAGTCATAAAAAGAAGAAAGAAAGAGAAGAAGTATCCAACACTTAAAAACTTAAATGATTTCTTCTCACCAAAGGACTATGAAATAAAGAAGGAAAATAAAGAAAAGATGAGATACCAAGTTCCTTCAAAAGACAAAAGGTTTCTTAACATTGGTTGAACAAAAATGTATTCCATAAAGTCAAGGAAGATAAGGTAAGTGCAGGTATAACAACTCAAACCAAACTTCCTTTTACTTGATATCTTTGCACTTATTCTTTTGTCTTAAATTTTGCTTGACTTTAGAATTTAGCTTAGTAATATACAAAAATATATATATTAAATTATAAAACTATAATAAAAGTATGAATTCTAAAAACTATTTAAATTAGAGAAGCTATGCATAAATGATTAACTTAATCTTAAGGATAAGAACACCAAAGAAATATATGTTTAATCTAAACATTAAAACATTATGCATCCATAAGAAAACATAAACTGTAATCAAGTCTGGAAATCAATACTCATGATATTCAATGGTGGCAAATTAGGAAAAAAATGTTTGTATACTTTAAAAAGAATTTGCCTACATCCATAAAAACATTAAGTGATTATACGATTAAATAATAATATCTTATATTGCTCAACAATTATAGAATTGGTTTCTTTCTAATTCTTGATAATCTTAATCAAATATAATTTGAAGATATTAAAATCCTAAATGCTACAATCACAAAATTTAAACAAAGAAAATATCCAAATAAATAAAATAGAACAAAAATAATCTTCATGATGATAAAAGGAAGTCATAAAGAAAATGATCTTTTAAAATTAAGTATATAAATTTCACATATACTTAATTCAAGAAAATAGAATCTTTGAAGTCTTGAAGACAAGCTTCGGAGCAAACAGTAATAGCTTTAGAGAAGATTAGAACACTTCGAAGTAGTTACAACGTGTTGTAGAGTAGATTGCATTACTTTGGAAACGTCTCAACAAACTTTGGAGAAAAAGATTAAAGCTTCAGAATTATTACAGAAATCATTGGAGAACATTGACAAAGCTTCAGAAAAGACTAAAAAGGCTTCGGAGAAGATTGAAAAAGCTTCAGAGTAGTCACAACACACTTCGGAGTTCTTTTTCAAAACTTTGGAGATGTTACAGTGTGCTTCAAAGATAATCAAGCAAAGCTTCGGAAGTTTCAAGTATGCTTTGAAGATGTCACAATACACTTTGAAAACAATAAGACAAGCTTCAAAGTAAACATATATGCTTCAAAGAACTTTGAGTTGCTTCAGAAACTTTGAGTCACGCTTCGGAGATGTTTTTCAAAACTTTGGATTACTTTTTTGAAAGTGATGTAAGTTCAGAAAATCTAAACTTATCTGCACAAATTATTATCGCAACTAAAAAGGATTATAATCACTTCAGAGAATTTGAAGAAAAATAAATCAAGTCATCTGAAATCATTCAAGATATCAATTATTTACTTGTCTCTTCGGAGTAATTGAAGAAGCAACTTTGGAACACCCGTGATGAAAGTGAGAAAAGTCAGCGACAGAGTAGCAGACCGATACCAAAATGCAGCAAAGTCAAACGTCAGACAAAATATAAGAACTTCTGACCTTCAAATCTAAGCACCACAGAAACAAAGATGCGTTTCATAGAACTATGCAGAAGATATGCACTTAGAAACTCAATCATCAAAGAACTTCTGAGAACCATTAGAAATTATCAAAAACATCTTGAAAGTTCTCAGAAGTAATGCAGAATAAGTTTCTCTAAGATTATCAAAAGGTTTTCAGAAGACAATCAAAATTGCAATAGCTAAAGAAGATGATTAAAGTAATAATGATTCCAAACTACGAATGCTGAATCGAAGAATCAAGTTTAGCATCCTCACTTAGGAGCTCAACTGAAAACTTTTACAAAAGAAGCAATGAAGAAAGATAAGTTGCTCAACTTGATAATTCTATTAAAGAACTATGCTTTATATATCTATATACTCGAGATTCTCTTAAATAATTGCCTTGATTGCATATATAAAAATACATTGATTGAGCAAAATCTTTTGATAAACAATTCTAAAAATCTAAGCCAATATAAGAAATTAATTATTCTATAGAATTGAAAAATCTCAAATAAGAATTTCACTCTTAGTCATTCCTTTCTAAAATCATGAAAGTTTAAATCATTATGAATTTATCAAAATTATTATACAAATCTTGATGAATGCTCAAAAAGACTTTTATGCTATTTCATTTAAATGCATTGTTGCTATTATTTATGATTGTAATGATTGAGCATGCTTAATTGAGCATGCTTAAGTTGAAATTATGAAAATATATGTTGCATTTTATACTTAATGTTGAAAATATTTGATATGTATGACATATTTTTAAATGATTAATATTTATAACATTGGATAATCATAAATTCTAAAATGATAAATTAAATTGGGATAGAATAAGATAAAATCTTTAAATTCAGATTACTTAAATTTTTTTGTTTTAGCGTTATCGCCTGAGACGCCAAGCGCCCACAACGCCAAGCGCTTGCACTCACAGCCGCCTGTCATTTCAAAATCTGTTAAACCCGGCTCAAAAAACAAATTTCATTTCCCTCCCATTCTTCATTGCCAACCTCCTGCGACTAAAAAGGGGAAGCACCTCCCATTTCCAATGCCAAGCGCTTGCACTCACAGCCGCCTGTCGTTTCGAAATCCGTTAAACCCGGCTCAAAAAATAGATTTCATTTCCCTCCCATTCTTCGTTGCCAACCTCCTGCAACTAAAAAGGGGAAGCACCTCCCATTTCCAAATCTCCATTGGAGCCATTTAACTAAGCTTCTACCTTTTCCAACACATTCCCACATCTCAATGGCACCTAAAGTTGCTGTCTCCAAACCCCAAAGAGGAGTGAAATGACCTAAGACTAGGAAGGAGTGTCTTCTTCCCAGCCTTAACCTCTAAAAGCTCAAGGAGATCTCAAGCCACTAATAACATAGGTAATCTCCCTTCCCAACCTAATGTGAATGTTGAAGAAGAAAATATAGAAAGAGGAGAAGAAAGGCCGAAGAAATTTGATTTGAGCAAGTTGCCAAAAGAGGTTGATAGAAGAAAGGTTCCAACTGCCAAATTTGAACCAAATGATTTACCAACATATTACTTTGGTAGTAAGGATAAGAAATTCAAGTTTTATACTTCAATGCTTGGAAGACCTGTTCATGTTCAAAAGAAAATTGATCTAGATTTCCTTGATAAATGCAAATTTGATATTCGATAAATGTTAAATTACCAAGGGTGGACTGATTTAATGAAATATGAAGCACCCATCTTCAAAGAGCTAGTCCTCATATTTTACTTCAATTGAAGAGATAGCTCTTATAAGTCTATGGTAAAAGGTGTGAGAATGATCTTTGGAATAATTCACCAGAAGAACACCTTGGAGAAATACTAGATGTGCCATCCATAGAAGATGAGGATGACCTGAAAAAGGAAGAAATTTTCAACAAACTATCTTCAAGTATAGCTTATACATCTGCCATACTTACATGAGAATAAAAGACTTATCCATTGAGCTCAGGATGCTTAGAAAAGTCTTAAAAAATATGTTCATACCTAAGCTTGGAGGAACAGAGCAAGTGACAGCAAGTGAAGCTAGAGTTTTGTGGAAGTTGTATACCTATCAGAAGGTCATTTGTCAAACCTCATGTTCACTGCATTTGGGCACTTACCAAAAAGAACAGACCACATAGCTTCATATGGTGTATGGATGACAAAAATCTTTGAGTATTTTCATATTCTAGTCAATGGGGAATCATGCATATACATGTCTACATTAAACAAAGACCATGTCAGAGCAACACTTCTAAAAAGAATGGGAATCAGGGTATCAGAATATGTGACGGAAATGAAGGAAAAGAATGAAAGAGAAATGTAGAAAGATGATGAGGAAGACAATGAGGAGAGTGATGAAGATGAAAATGAGGAGGAAGAAGAGGAAATGGGTGAAAGAGAGAAAACAACTGACACAAGCAGTCCCATTATATATAGATAGTTTTCACCTCCCAGAACTTCACCTGAAGTCAGCTATCCAAGCTCTTCTGCATATGCTTTATTGTCTCTAGAAATAAAGGAATTAAGGAAGTAGGGGAACTAGAAAGATAAGTAAAGGAGGAAATGGGAGAGTTGAAAAGAGTATAAGAAGGAATAGAGAAGAAAATAGATATTCTTCTCTCTCAAGTGAGACTTCCCATCCCACCACAGAGTTGACCCCACTTCACCTATTGCAGATCCCGAACCAAGTTTCAATATAGAAGAGTTGACTTCCATCAGAGACACCACTCAAGGGGAGCCCAGCTCTTCTAGACCACCTATAAATCCTCATACCTCTTAGAGAACTTATTTTTGTCATATCTTTTTGAGAAAAGCTTAACTCAGTTGTTTCAAATATATTGTGATCTTTATATATCTCTTTCTCTATGAAATGAACAATTAAAGATCAAGTGACATCAGATTACTATATGAATGTTTGATCATTTATGACTTTAAGCTTCATGACATAACTATTTAATTATGCAATATGATTTTCCACATTCATGTCTACTATACTTTGTTGTGTTGATGCATATCACATTAATAGTCCATATTTTGATGAACCACAGTTAATTTTTTTTGTACATGAATAAGCATGAAAAATAATGACTATTACATAGTACTTAATGTGCAACCTAAAATGGAAAACAAACCATCAATGAAAGTTATTTTGGATGTATATGAGAATTTGTGATGATAGAAATATGAAGTTTCAAAAAATGAATGTGTATTTATGCAAAATAATTTAGAGTAATGAAAATTTGATGAAATTCATTTCTCAATAGATCAAGCTCCTATTAAACATAATTAGCAATGAAACCCTCATAATTGAAATCGTATTTGAAATAATTCAGGAAAACAGATTAAAAATGATAAAACCATTATCACTTATTGTACAACCTGAAATGGAAAACAAAAATCAAAAATGAAAAAAAATATTTTGATAATTTTGTATGTGATAATCTAAGTTCCATAGTTAGCAATGCTCACATTATATGATTACATGGTATTTCCACAGTTCTTTCATGAATATGAAATGTTTGAAATAGATAAATATTTAAATCTATACTTGTGTTATAGTCCATACATGTATCATAATTTTTAAATGGAGGCTATACAAACAATCTATATGATTTACATCTGTTTATCATACATAATCTTGAATGCTTGAATATCTATCTATCATAACTTTGAATATTTAAATTTCTACACATTTAATTTATGAGGGCCCATTTAAAAGCTCTCAAACAAGCAACAAGTGGTATGAAGTAGTATTCTCCAACAAGTTCTACAATAAGAGTAGTTCTCCAAAAAGTATGATATCAATATGAGGTATCATGAATACATTTTTCTTATTGATGTCATATCATGCTTAAACGCTTCAAAAGAAAATTCCTCTAGTGAAATGATGTATAATTTGAAAATATAAAAAAGGGGGAGAAGTATAGCTTTTTAATGTTGACAAAAAGGGGGAGAAGTATGGAGAAGATTTGAAAGCAAGGAAAAATTATAGGGGGAGTAGTATGGAGTAAATAAAGATAAATATTGAGATAGGGGGAAATATGGAGAAAATATAAGTAAGGAGAAAATATAGATAAATATTGAGAAAACCCATTACTCCTTATAGTACAGAGTTATTCTAGAAAAGGGAGTCTCTTGTGTTCCTTTATAGGTGGACAAATCAGCAAAAGAAATAGAGGGAATATAAAAAGAAAAAGGAATATATTCACCAAATAAAAAGTATTTTCATGACTCATGCGAACAAAAGGATAAATTAAATATGTCATGATTAGTATCATTCCCCATAGAATTACAAAATTCAAATTATTTAGGGGAAGTTTATTATAAAGAGGAAAAATATGTCATGAGAAAACTTATAGTTCTTCAGATGTCATGACTAGTACCAAATTCCACATGATTACATATCTCTATTAGTAAGGGGGAGTTTGTTATTAAATTATTATCATATCCTTTATTTATCTCAAATCTTCAAATTTTGTCATCAAAAAGGGGGAGAAAGTTGAGTCATACATGTATTGTGATAATGATCCACACATGTATTACAGATTATTTTGATGATAATAAAACTAATACTAGATTTGCACCATGCTAATGATATTGTTAATTGTGGAAAATAAGAATTAAAACTATACATGTACATAATATATAAAATTCGTGTTGATCCATGTGCATAAATTAATTACTTAAATTAATAATAATCACATGATTAGAAGAATTGGAACATTGCCTAAAAGTTATATCCGAATTGCTCATGTATACCATTAGAACATTTTTGAAGTATTTCAGAAACTTTAAAAGTATTTCAGAAGCTATTTATGCATCCTTAAAAGTCCTAAAAGTAATTTCTTAGAAATTCTAAGGTTTGAACTCAAAGTAGTTTCAAAAACTTTGAAACAAATCTTTAATTATGTTCAGGATCAGAAAACTCTGAAACTAGCACTCAATACAACTTTTAAATCTCTGAAATTACAACATCCAATTAACTCCTCTGAATTTAAGTAATAAACTCTGAAGTTAAGACATAAACTCTAAAGTCATTTTAGAAACTATAAAGAATTGCTTCAAAGGCTCTGAAGTTTATATACTTGATATGTTTCAGAAACTTTGAAACCAATCTTCCAATCTATTCGTCCAACTATAAATTACTTCAGAAGAAAAGTATAGGCACTCTAAGTGTATATTCCAACTTGCAATAGCAAGCATACATGCATACTTTGCTATGATTTCAAATGTTCTACCATAAAGAACAAATTGTCAAAATACATCTTTCAAATGCTTTGCTAAAATGCATTCATATTTGTTTATCTTCCACAAATCTCTTGCATATCTATGATTACCTGATAAACAATCATATGATCCATTATGCA
>JAYJMB010079132.1:0-22279 GCA_036873735.1 Pouteria campechiana
ACTTGAGAATAACCTTCATGATGATAAAAGGAAGACATAAAGTAAATGCTCTTTCAAACTTAAGTATATAAATTTCATATATACGTAAATCAAGAAAACATAATTTTTGAAGTTTTGAAGAAATGCTTTGAAACCAACAAAAATATCTTTGGAGTTATCTTAAAGTGTTTCAGAGTAAATTGGATTGCTTCGGAGTCTTTACAGTGAGCTTCAGAGTAAAATAAAATACTTCAAAGTCAATCAAGACAAGCTTTGAAAAGCTCACAGGAATCTTCAGAGTCAGTTGTAACCACTTCGGAGATATCAAAGCATGCTTCAAAGTAGATAGGCACACTTCAATGTCAACAACAAAGCTTTGGAACCATTATAGCGTACTTCATAGCTAATCAAGAATGCTTTGGAGTCATCATGCAAGTTTTAGAATTATGACAGTACACTTCAAAAATAAGAGGACAAGCCTCGAAGTTAATAAGCTACGCTTTGGAGTATACGGATATGTTTCAGAGAACTTAAGAGTCATGTTTTGGAGTAAATTCGAACAAGCTTTGGAGTAAGCAAACCTGCTTTGGGTCCTCAAGGCTTTACTTCGAAGATAATAAACAAGTTTCAAAGTCATTAAACACTATTTAAGAGTCCCCTTTCTGAAGCATTAGAAGTCCAAAAAATCCAAATCTCTTTCTATAGAGTATTGTAGCAATTAAAAGGGCTTATTACCATTTCAAAGAATCTGAAGCAAACTAATTAGAACATCCAAAATCAATCAAGACATCATCTATTCACTCATCTCTTCGGACTAACTAAAGAAGCAACTTCGGAACACCTATGACAAAAACAACTTAGGAGTTTTTCTAACTTTGTGTGCGGAAAGATTTGTCTGAATCTTCTTAAGGCAAATGCTATCTGACACTGACTTTATCTATAAATAAATTGCTTAATCACTCATCGAGGCTTTGAGCTCCATGACTACAGATTTACTTGATGGCTTCTTTTGAAAGTTTTAGTGCCATTATTTTGATTATTCTTGTCATTTTTTGGTTAGTGGTTTAAGCTTGCTGATGCATTCACTGTTTGAGCTATCCACTATATTCGAATTGCTTCCCTATATGTTTAGACTTGTTTCTACAAAGCTTGAGAACATAATTGTTAGTACCACATTTGTTCACTCATATGTTATTGCTCATCATCAAAACTTGGTTGTTTGCCATATGCATTATTTAGTTCAACACCATGTTGTTGTATTGAATGGTATGCATTATACTACATGATTTATTTGAATGTATGGATATAGATTATAGGGATAGTAATTATCCCAAGGGTTTCCCTATTCTGGTAATTGTGAAATGTATGACATTAATGGGTTAAGGCTTAATTCATAATGGTGTTAATATGTATCATTAGGCGAATGGGTATGAGGGCTATGAATAAATGATCTTGAGAATAGTAATAATTATAATTTTTAGATGCAATGAATGAGAATGAATTGAATATAAGATAATATCATGAGGATGAAGGATTATGTATTATGAGCATAGGGACAAGGTGACATTGCCCTATTTGTCGTGCAATTTCAATGGTATTGTTGAATTAATTGTATATTAAAATTGACTGTGACTTTGTGTGTAAAATTTGGAATTATTATTTGATGGATTATTGACTTTGTTAATTTGTATTCATTTATTTTGGTATTATATATATGCCTACTTAGTAAATTTCCCAGACTCATGCCTTTTTATTTTAAATTTTTGGCTAGTAGGTTAGGCAAAGAATCCTAACTATGGTTTGGGACTAGTGAGCTAGTTGAAGACATTGTTCTTATGATAGAATAATTTTGATTCGAAATTTACATGTAATTGTATATATATATTCAAAGATTTCAAGTGATGTATAATTATAATGCATTTGAACTTGGATAATTGTTGTTAAAGGGACTTAAATAGTGTAAATGAGATACAGTGGCATGTCCTAATAGATTAATTATGGTACAATGATAATAAATGAATTTATATGATTCCCCTTAGAATATAATGCCATCATGATCGGTTCTGATCTTGGGCAATTAGTTATGGATGTTGGTTTGTGGTTAATTGTCTTATAATTATGGCTTATATTACAACTTGTGGATATAGATATTAAAAATTATATAATAATTGCATGACAGGCATAGATGTCCACATTTCAGGGTAGACTCTATTGAACTTTTGGCAGAATATTGGGTGGGGTGTAATAGAATGGAATTTGAGCCACCCCACCCTAAAAGGAAGGAAATTATAATGAAATGATAGAGAAATATTGAATGCAGCATCTCAGAAGGTGAGGCATTAGAAAATGGTATTAGAGAAGGTGAGTTATCTGACCTCAGGAGGGATAGGCCCAGATCACGATGGTAATAGTTATTGGAAGAACATAAAAAATGGCATGCTAAATGGGAGTTGATGAGATTATAAGGAAACATGAGAAAATTGTATGAGTTTATGAGTAACTTGAAGGCATGAGGTAGGCAATAAAGGGCATGTACATGATGATTGCACAGTGGAATGATAATGCATTATTTAAATGGTATTTGTGATTCATGGATGATGAATTATGAAAGGACTATGGAAATATTGTGATAGCATGAGCATGATTGGAATGACTATTTATATTAGAGATAAATTTGTGCTATGTTCAGAGTAGCTCAGAGAAGTGTGATGGTGCCTATATGTGCCCCATATTTGAGGTTCACAATGTAGTTGGAATTAGAAATGATGAAACTATAAAATGTTTCATGAGTAAGTTTTATAAAGAATCTGAATTTGGTTCTATTTGCTTAAGTGATTTGTGAGGGAATCATTGGATTCCTTGGATCAAGATGGTTGTGTGAACTTTATTAGTTATTTGATGTTTACTTATATATGATTCAAAAATTTTGCATGTGAACATATTGATTTGAGTACATTTACATGAGTGTCATTATTTAGAATGATGAACTAACATGTTTCTATATATTGATTGATATTATTGTCATGGCTTGATTGAGTTGCTTCAATTGATGCTATAATTGATGAATTTGTATACTTGCTTCTCGAATGATTGATATTGAATTTTTTATAAGTTTAAGTTATTTTGAGTTGATACAATTGATAATGTAAATAATTAATGGAAAATTTTGCATATGAGGGTTGTTAGAATTGAGATTATTGATATTACTTTGTTTCTTATTCCATCATAATTATGATTTAATGTTGTGTTATGAAAGGTACTTTGTGAAATAAGTCCAGGGGATCCTTATGAGGTGTTGTGTGGTGAGATATGGAGGATGTGGTGTACGTTCACCAAGATGCATATATTTGAGTTTAATTATTTAAGTTGGTATGAAATTAAGTTTAGTAATTTGATTAGGAATAGACTATGTATGAATCCATTCAAAAATAGACTATGTTGCCTATTTTATGAGACTCGTGGACTGACACAACTTGACAGAGGGCCACTCATTCTGTTCAATTAAAGAACGACTCAATACCCTTCGAGTGACGGCTGCAAGAGTATGGTGGCATTTGTGGCATTTGTGTGGATGGATGTCCTGGTAATGTAAAATTGACTAAATTATAGATGAGAAAGATGAAAAGATATGGTATGTATGATGTATCATTATGTACTATATAAGATAGAACATTTATAGTATGTATCATTAAAGGCTATACCTAATTGCCCATATTGATGCAGATAGTGAACCCAATATCCCTATGTTACAGTGAAGGTGAGATGCCATAGGTAGCAATGATAATGCCATCCTGAATCTGGTAAAATTAGTATCTGGGATATAGAAATCGAATGATCCTGCATTGGTAAGGGAAAACTGTGATGAATTATAACAAATGAATTAAAATTGATTGTATAAATATATGTAACAACTGATGATGTTATGTCCACATGGTTAATGGTTAAATCCATTTGATTTGTGGCTATGCCCACTTTGTTGCTAGCCTCCTGAGTAGGATATTGATTTGTAGCAGGCTAAATTTGATGAATGATTAAGAATGAAAGTATGGTTATAGTGTGATGAGGTAAAAGTAATAATGATTCAAATGCGAGTAGAGTTGATTAGGTAGGAATAGTATTTTAGAAGATTCTTAGCTGGAAGTTATGCTAGGAATTTTGAGGGTTGTTTGCTGAATTCTATGGATACAGTCGACTATTATAAAGAATGACAAGTCTATGTATTATTGAATAATTCTATTAGTGAGTATTTTGATTGATTGAATTGATATACATGATATAATCGGAATGAATTATTAATGGTACAAATTTTAATACCTTGCAAGTGCATGAGTGTATAGCAGTACAATGCACATGAGCAAGGGTCGATCTAACATAGAACAATCAAATGATTTAATTAAATTGATTTACTAACTAAAAATAACTTTAAAAAGATGGATTGTTGGTTTAAACTAATAAGAATAATAAACTAAGAAGATAATCAGAAATCTAGAGGTATAGAATGATATAGGGTAGATTGCAAGTGGCAAAGGACTAGTGTTCAAATTTCACCACTTAATGACTCCTCTTGCTATTTAGATATTGGATTCAATGATTGCTTCTATGATATGATTATTACCATTTGGTGTGCAAGTTTAAATCAAGTTCTTTTACTTATTCTAATTACCGATGGTGTATAGCATAATTGAGGTAAAAACCCATTACAATCAAGAACTATGAACTAAGCAGAATGGTTGTATGTTAGGTGTGCGCCTTATCCATGCATAGACAATCAATAAGATTTATAAAACTGGTGGTCAAGCAATCACATGAATTAAAAGATTGAAATAAAAATCATGAATAAAAACATAGACTTATATTAAATAATCAATAATCCAAATAACAAGGTATATAAAAAAGTCTACATCTTCACCTCAAAAAGAAGGAATTAGTTCATGAAGAAAATAAAAGATACACCCTTCATGAAAAACATCATACTGTAAATCATCTTCTTGAATCACCTTCACTCTCTTGAATCTACTTCTTTGCTCTTCAAAATCTCCTCAGAGTAGCCTCCAAGAAAACACTAGACTCCTCTTAGAAGTTCTCCAAAAGAATCCACTCAGAATAGCGCAAAAAATTTCTAAAAAATACTTAAAATAAGAAATTTGCATAACTAAAACATAAGTCAAAAGATTATGGATGGAATTCAGCATGGCCAGTGTAACTAGCTATCTGGTGGGATGGTGTAGATCATCAATGGGCACCGGAAACTCCGGTTTGCTATCCACAGAAGATGCTTTAACTATTTTGACCATTACATT
The DNA here is from genome assembly GCA_036873735.1 of Pouteria campechiana. NCBI lineage: Eukaryota > Viridiplantae > Streptophyta > Magnoliopsida > Ericales > Sapotaceae > Pouteria > Pouteria campechiana. Next base: position 5,280 of record JAYJMB010079132.1, read on the forward strand.
CTTGTATAAACTTAGAATTATATGAGTTTTTTTGCATTGGTTAGAGAACTTCAGATAGACAATGTTTATGTTGATCGCTTGATCTGAATATGCCTATAAATGTATGGAAAAGTGCTCAAATTGGTGTAAGTGGTTCAAACTTGCTATCCACCCAGAGAGGTGTTCACTATTCCATTTATAACTTCTTCATACAATCTCCGAATCAGATGATTTTTAATTTTTTGGAAAGATAACTTTAGGGCTTCAAATTTAATGTTGACCACTTGTCTTATATTAGTTTACATTGGTACCATAAATGGAATCAAAGTGATGCTACTTCACATTCTACTTCTTTCTGACATGATGTGTTGCCTGAAAAAGCAACTAACTTCATTAAGTGTAATATTTCATCAAATGTAGTCATGAAACACTAAAATCATGTCAAATAAAGTTAAATAATATGTAAATTTAGGCATTAAAATATGGTATATTATGAGCTCATAAAATACCCCCAAACTTAGGTTTTGCTGGTCCTTGAGCAAAATAAAAATCTGAACTCATGAATTGATTAGGAAAATCTCTCTCAAGCAATCAAACACATGCCAGAAAAATTACACATCTACGCATAATTCCAAATTCATTTAAGACACTTCCAAAGTAATTTTATGAAACCCATACTTCATTAATCCTTTCACAAAGTAAAAATTTTGTGTGTGTGTGTGTATGTATGTTATGTTAATCTCATGCTTCATGCATACTTGTTAGTTAATGTGCAAACTAATGATTCTAATGACCTTCGCAAAACACATCATAAGCTTGCTTTTTATAATCCCTCTCCATTAATGTAGACAACTCTGTTTACTTGGATTAAGAGGTCTTTGTTAAGCTTGTAATGAGGCCTTGGGTTTGGCTAACAAAGAAAAGAAGTGAGGATTCATAAAGTAAGAGATCATAACTGAATTGCATATTAATGTTCACCCTCTTAACTTTTTGTTTGGGGTTTTCTCTACTTTATTTTTATTATCATGGGCTTTATTACTATCACACCCTCAAACTTATTTTCTGTCAATTTCATTGGGACATGATCCCCATAATTGTGGGCTGTATTACTACCACACCCTAAACTTTCTTTTTTTTTAGTTTATGGAATATGATTGCCCCAATTAAAACATATTTCCTTTACCTTTTTCTTTTGGCCCTTTTTCCTTTTCTTTATCATGACATACTTCTTTTTAACACCCCTGAACTTATCTTCTTTTACTTCATTCATACCTATCAAACAACCATGAGCAAAAAATATGTCTCTTAATAGGTAAAACATGGTTTTTTAGGCTAAATAGGTATGGATAATGAGGCTAAAGAAAGAAAATTTGAATGGTGGTCTTTCATATGCTTTGCACATTTCATTCTTTCATTAAACTCAATGGGGTCACTAGTGATAATGAATGTACTAGGTTAGCTTGAAAGGCTCAAACTGATCAAAGAATGCCTAGATCACTTCCAAGTAAACATGCTATTTAGGATTTCGCCTTGAGGTATACTCAAAAAAATTCTAACATGCTTGTGTCAAAATAAGTCAATGAATGTACAACACTGTCAACAAATGCAAATACGCTTCTCATGATCATAACATAATGTGCTTGAAAAATCTTCATCATTCATGAAAAAAACAGACTTATCACAAGAAGCAATGAATCACAAGGTGGTGCCTCTCCTTCCTTCTAAATCATGTGCAATGGTAATAAAAAAACTCAACATATGTTAATGATTATCAAGAGAGAGAGGGAGTCATCTTATTCAGTTTCAACACGTTAGACACAATTACTCTTGGATTTTCTTAGCTAAGTTTTCAAAATGTGCAACTCATCAAAATTATACCTAAATTTAAAAAATCTACCCAAAACTGAATGCACTTAAATGCTTGCCCAAAACTGAATGCACTTGAATGCCATGCAAAACACCCCCAACTAAAACTTCACATTGTCCTCAATGTAAAATAATGAAAGAATTTTAAGATCAAGGGCTTCCTTGAATGAGGTGCATTTACATCCTCTTTTTCTAGAGCTAGCTTGGCATCATTTTAACACTTGGAAGAGTATCTGCAAGCCTCTAAAATCAAAATTCCTCTGTTTGTAACACATAGTAACCAAAAATTAAAAATAATCTATCCTAATAGTAAAGAAAAAAAGTGAACACTAAGCTAAATGATACGAAAAAAAAAGAAAATTTAGAAAAAGCTTTGGTTGCCTACCAAGAAGTGCTTAATTTAAATTCTCAGCCTGACCATGACATTCCATCTTTGAATTGAAATTTAGCCTTTCTATGTTTTGAGTCTTTCATTAGGAGAAGAAGCTTGTAGAATTGCAGTGCTCCCCTAATATCATTGAATAAAGCATCCTCTTCTGAATTATCTCCTTCAATTGAGTTTATGGGTTCTCTTGAAAACTCCTCCACTCCATCTGCTCCATATATTTTGAAACAATTCTTCTTCTCATTGGACTACTCCATTCCCTTGAATACAACAATCTTCACAAGAGGGACTTGGAATGGCATGAGCGTGTCCTACTCCATACCTGTAAAAGAAGAGGAAATCATCATTGGAAAGCATAACATATTGCCAACAAATGCATACCTTAAGTAATGAGGCAATTGCTCAAATTCAGATTTTCCTTTGATCACCTCCTTTGCTAAGCCTTCATTAAAATTTTCAATCATCTCACATGATTTGTCTTGTGAGAAAACATCTAGAGCTAGAATTTGCTCATTGCCATGACAAGGTTTTCTAACAACTTTGTTCTACAACATACGCCCAAAAAATGGGATAGGTGGATCATAAGGTGGTGGTGGCTTGTAGTTAAGTGAAAGGTTAATATTGGAAACACAACTCTCCTTGCATTCACTTCCTCCTCATCAACTATAAAAATATTGAAATTGTTAATCACATCACCAACTCTATCATGTATCGCCTTATCACCTTCCAATGTTGTGATTGCTTTCACTTGCTTAGGTTGAATTGATAGCTTTCTATATGTGTCACTCTGCACAACCTCTGCAATTCGCTCCAAATGAGTCTCTATCTTCTTCATGGTGGCCTCCATATTTGGAAAACTTGATTTAGTATTTTGAAACCATATTTCATTATTCTGGGACCAAGTTTGGGTTGCCTGGATAAAACTTTGCACTGTCTCTTCTAGAGTTGGCTTTGTGAGTTGAACATAAGTTCTAGTTTGAATCAAATTGGAATGACTACTCCAACCATGATATGGATCATCATAGGGTGGCTTTGTAGAAGTTTAGCTCATTGGCTTGTCTTGAAAAATCTACAAAACCCTGCCTAGAAGGGTAAACATTGTATTAGTGACTAGAAATACCACAAATAGAACATACCTCAACAACAATGGATTATTTCTGATTCATCATCATGGAGCACATCATCCTCATTTGTTTAGCAAGCTCGGACATCTACATAGAAAGCTCAGTGTTAGCATTCACTTCATACATTCCTCTAGACCTACCTCTAACACTTTTCTATTATGAGTTCACCCCAACCATTTTATATAGATCATAAATTTCCTCCAGGGCCATCTCTCCCATGTGTTCTTCTTCCTTGCAATCAAAGCTCACCAAAAAGAAAGAAAATTAAATAACTAAAACTCCTACTTATAATATGATGCAAAAAATTGTAATTAAATTTAATTAAATCAAATTGGAACCATTCCCCAGCAACAATGCCAAAAACTTGATGGTTCAAACTATAATACCTCGCAAGTGCACGAGTGTATAGTAGTACAGTGTGAGTGAGCAAGGGTCGATCCCATAGAGAATAGTCAACTGATTTAATTAAATTGAGTTACTAACTAAAATTAACTTTGAAAAGATGAATTGTTGGTTTAAAATAATAAGAATAATAAATTAAAAGGATAATCAGAAATCTAGAGATATAGAATGATATAGGATAGATTGCAAGTGGCAAAGGTCTAGGGTTTAGATTTCACCACTTAATGACTCCTCTTGCTATTTAGATATTGGATTCAATGCTTGCTTGGGTTCATTCTTTCTATGATATAATTATTATCATTTGGTGTGCAAGTTTAAATCAAGTGCTTTCACTCATTCTAATTACCTATGGTATGTAGCATAATTGAGATGAAAACCATTACAATCAAGAATAATGAACCAAGTAAAATGGTTGTGCATTAGGTGTGTGCCTTAACCTTTTACTTTTCTCATTCAAGGAAGCTCATGGTTGTGCATTAGGTGTGCGCCTTAGCCATGCATAGACAATCAATAAGATTTATGAAACTAGTGATCAAGCAATCACATAAATTAAAAGATCGAAATAAAATCCATGAATAAAAATACAGACTTGCATTAAATAATCAATAATCCAAATAATAAGGTTCATCAAAAAGGGCTACATCTTCAACCTAGAAAGACAGAATTAGTTCATGAAGAAAATAAAAGATACTCCATGAAGAACATCATATTACAATCTTGAATCTCCTTCTTTTCTCCTCAAAATCTCCTCAGAGTAGCCTTTAAGAAAACCCTAATCCTCTTAGAAGTTCTCTAAAAGAATCCCCTTAAAATAGCACAACAACTTCCCAAAAAATACTTAAAATAGGAAATTTGCATAACTAAAACATAATTCAAAAGATTATGGATGGAATCCAATGCCGCCAACTTCAATTGGGTGCCACCAGTGCCACTTACTATCTGGTGGGGTGGTGTAGATCATGAGTGGGTGCCGGCAGCTCCGGTTTGCTTTCCACAGAAGATGCTTCAACTATTTTAATAATAACTTCCTCGTATGAACTCTGAATCAAATGATTTTTTTGTATTGGTCAAATACTTCAAAATATACAACTTTAATGTTTATCCGTTGATCTGAATACGCCTATAAATGTATGGAAAAGTGCCTCAAGTGACGCAAATGGTGCCAATTTGCTGTCCACCTGAAGAGGTGTTCACTATTTCATCTATAAATTCATCATACAATCTTTGAATTAGATGATTCTTAATTTTTTGGAAAGATAATTTTAGGAGCTTCAACTCTGATATTGACCGCTTGTCCTATATTAGTCTAAATTGTGGTACCAGAAATAGAATCAAAATGGTGCTACTTCACATTCAACTACTTTTTGACATGATGGGTTACCTAAAAAATCAAATAACTTTATTAAGTGTAATATTATATCAAATATAGTTATAAACCACTAAAATCATGTCAAATAAATTTACATAATATGTAAATTTAGGCATTAAAAAATGGTATATATAAAGTCATCTCATATTATGCCTGTGTTGAGTAATAATGTGACTGATCATGCTATTTGATCAAAAAGGAACAACTTGCACAATGTATCATATGTACACGAATTTGTAAGTTATAAAATAAATGGGATCAATGGATTTACAAACTTGAAAGAAGAATAAGAATCAACTAATAGTTAAAGTTTTGAGGATGAAATTTTTTATAAGAAGAAAGGTTTGTAACACCTAGGGTGTTAATTTTGGAGCAGTTATATATTTAAGGGCATTATGATTTGATCAGTGCTGTTAAGAATGAGATAAATTCTTTTAAATTTTTTTCTTTTTAGGATGTATAAATTGAGAACAAAGTGTGTAAGAAATTATAAAATATGAAGGAAATTATTGTGATGTGTTGTTAAGGCTACGGTGAATGTGAACCAATGTGAAATTTGGAAGTCATTTAATCATTACTTGAGTGCATTGGAGTTATTGTTAATGTAACTAAAAAATGAGAAGGAATTGAGAAAAATTTTGACAGCAATAAATTGATTTTATCATGGGTTCTTTGTCATTATTAATGGGAAAAATGATGGTAAAATACATTTGAAAAAAGGTGAATCAAAGTAGAAAAGAAATCATATGAAAACAACATGGAAAATGGGCAGCCAGATTTGGCATCTTGGCGCCACTTAAAATTTTCACGAGGAAGGTGTCCAAAGTTTTTGGTGTCCCATCTCCTGGGCAAAGGGGAGGCATGTAGGCATCTAGCAAAAAGGACATCGGGGCATGGAATTCCACACCGCAGTGTCGAACGGCGGGATAAAATGGAGTCAATCCATTTCATTTCATTCTCAGCCTGTTCCATTCCCTCTTCTTCCCTTCACCCTACCCATTTACCCCATGCCTAATACACCTTAAAACCTTATGATTTTGGCTTGAAATCCAGTTTGTTAACGTGAGAAATTGATCAAGCATACCTTCTTTGGGTTAGATGGTGGAGACTAAAGAAGAAAACTCTATTTTGCCGCAAAACTTGTAGGATTTGGAGGATTCAAGGCTAAATTCTCGTGTTATGGTGGAAGACAAACATAAATGGTGAGTTAAAACATTTTTCCCTATTCAATTTGATGAATTTACCTTAATAGGGTTTTATGCACAGTAACTATTGGAGAAGGTGAAGGGAGCTTGTGACTAAAATCATAGGAGAAATGATATTTTTTATACTTAATGGTGTTTTGGAACTTAATTGGATTTAAGAAATCATGATTGATACTAGATTAGGGTTTCATGAATAGTGATATTTGGGGAATTTCATGATTTGGGTATGAAAGACATAGGTGAAATGTGTAATTCATGACTTACATTGCTTTAGGACTTGTATCAGGTAAATTGGACATGTGAAATTAGATTTTTGATTATGACCTAATTGGGGTTTTTCTGTATGGGCTTTGTGAGTCATAAATTAAGAGAATTAAAGGCTTAATTGATATTGTTTTAAAGATATTTAAGTGTTTATCATGTCATATACAAGATAGATATCGTAGGAAGTGAAGATTTAAAAAGGGTCTTTTGGGTAAATATGATTCAGTAGTAAATTGATGGCATTAAAGGCATAATTGGTTTGTTTGATAGTTAATTACAGGCTAAATGTATTGTATTATAGTTGTATTTGCAGGATCATTGGAAAAAAGGGGAAAGCATAAAGCCCAAGAAGTTGAAAAAGGATTTTTCATATAAGATAAGTAGGCTTTTGTTTTGATGGATATAAGAATGGGGATAGTACATATCCCATTTGTTTATCGGGCATGTATGTTTTGAATGGGGATAATGGATATCCCATAGTTTTTCAATTGATATACATATACGTGCGTGAGATGTTTGGGCAGTAAATACCCCATGCTATTGTATTAAATGGTATGCATTATACTATATGATTTGTCTGAATGTATGGATGTAGATGATAGGGATAGAAATTATCCCAAGGGTTTTCTTATTCTAGTAATTGCAAAATGTATGACATTGATGGGTTAATGCTAAACTCATAATGGTGCTAATATGTATCACTATGCTAATGGGTATAGAGTGGCTATGAATGAATGGCCTTGAGAAGAGTAATAATTATAATTTTTAGAAATGATGAGTACTTATTGGTGAGATTGGATGTAATGAATGAGAATGAATTGAATATAAGATAATATCATAAGGATGAAAGATTATTTATTATGAGCATAAGGACAATGTGACATTGTTCAATTTGTCATGCAATTTCATTGGTATTGTTGAATTAATTGTATATTGAAATTGACTATGACTTTGTGTGCAAAATTTGGAATTATTATTTGATAGATTATGGAATTTGTTAATTTGTATTCATCTATTTTGGTATTATATATATGCCTACTTACTAAGTTTCCCAGACTCACGCCTTCTTATTTTAATTTTTTAGCTGGTAGGTCAGGTAAAGCATTCCAACTATGGGTTAGGACTAGTGAGCTAGTTGAAGACATCATTCTTCTTATAGAATAATTTCAATTTGAAATTTACATGTTATTGTATAACTGAATTCAAAGATTTCAAGTGATATATAATTGTAATGCATTTGAACTTGCATAATTGTAGTTAAAGGGATTTAAATAGTGTAAATGAGATGTAGTGGCATGTCCTAATAGATTAATTATGATACAATGATAATAGATGAATTTGTATGATTCCCCTTAGAATATAATGCCATCATGATCGGTTTCGATCTTGGGCAATTAGTTGTGGATGTTGTTTTGTAGTTAATTATCTTATAATTATCATTTATATTAGAAATTATGGATATGGATATTAGAAATTATATAATAATCACATGACAGGTATAGACTTCCACATTTCTAGGTAGACTCTGTTGAACTTTTGGCAGAATTATCCCTTAAAATTAAGGAATTTGTTTGGGAAAAATGAAAAATATACATCCTAAGGCAGGGTGTAATAGAATGAGATCCAAGTACCCACACCCTAAAAGCGAGAAAATTATAGTGAAATGATAGAGAAATATAAAATGTAGCATCTCAAAAGGTGGGGCATTACACTCATTTAAGTACAATTTAATATGATCCAAGATATTAAAATATGATAAACCAAGTTAAGTGCATTATGGATCAAGATGATTTCTCCTTTTTCTAAAACATTTAATCTTATATCAAGTAAATAACTTGTGTAATATGCTTGCACAAATAATGTCCTGATAATTTACTTACATTCCAAGCATATATATCTACATTTCAAGCTTCCTACACTAAAAGCATCATTAGCATAAATCAAGTCAAAGACAAGTTTTGATGTCATCAAAATCATGCACATAATCTTAACAATCACCCTATTTTTTATCTTGACAAAACTTAAGACTTGTGACATTTAAAAAACATGCTAATGATCTAATAAAAAACTCCTCGTAACTATTTTGAATATATAATCCTTTGGAGTTTAATTCTTTTGACATAAAAGATAAGTCATGACATATGATACTATTTTTCTCCTAAAGACACAAGTCATGATAGCTTCAATTACAAGTCTCTTCTCCTTCTTTTTATAAAGTTTTTCACAACTCATAAAACTTGTACCCACTTTTGTCAAAATCAAAAAAGTATATCAAATGGGAGAGGGGGTGTTCTTGTGTGAATGGATCTTAGTAACCCCTTTACATGTAAAAGATAGAACAATGAGGCACTACCATGGACATAAAAAAATTTCACTAATATAAGATACATTCATGTCATAGGTAACATTCATTCAAATTGTAATTTACGTAAAAGATAAATATGATTAAAGCTCATTATTATGTGGAAAATCAACCAAGGGAATTGCTGGAAATATGAAATACTATTGATCTCCCCCTTTTTTATTTATAAATGTACCACAAATAAGTCATTCAAACATTAATTCCAATTAATCAATCAATTAGAACATAGATGAGGGTTATCTGTTTTCCTATAATAATGAATCTCAAAGGCTGCCAATCAGTCATAATTTTAGTTATCAATTTTGGCACATAATTTTTTAACTCAAAGAAATTCACATTTATATAGTGTACTCATCTAAATCAAATCAAGATTCATATCATTTCAAGCAATTTCATAAATGTGTATCAAATTTCATAGAGAGAATACATATTAAACCTCACTACATGCGCTCTCAAAAAATTCTCACAAAACATGGTTTTTCTTTTTACATTTTCCCCCCCAAAACATACAAATCACAAAAGAAAATGCTAAAATCTCCTAAGAAAAGGTGTGAGGATCCTGAGTAGATGAAGGAATGGCAGGTGGTATTTTGCTGCACCTCAAGTTATATGGCAGGCAATATGTGAAACTAGCTATGGTCAATTTTTGGGCAGAACTCCTAAACCCATGTTGCTGACCATTCACAAGCTGTACCACAGGTGGCCACTAGTATTGGATGCACTCAAGATAGTATGTGCAAGCGGTATGGGAATGCAAGCAGTTGTTGCTTCATTTGGTCTGCATTGTGTTTCAGCACTTCTAAAACTGGCAGGTGGAATGACATGATGCCTTCGGTCTTTGGCTGCACTATTGTCTAGGGACTTCTCCTCTTTCTAGAACACAATAAGAAGGTTTCACTAGAGACTATAATTGCAACTATGGGGCAAGTAATAGGTGCGGGCGACTGTGATCCCTCATTTAACTTTTCTACACTTTGCCACTTTTGTTAACTTTGGTATTTTTCATTTTATCTTCCATTATGAATCTATATATGATTATCCACTTTTGTCACCAATGTCCCCATTGAGCTTTAACAAAAGAATGGCATATGCAAAACATGTGAAAGACCACCATTCAACTTTTCTCTCTTGAGCCTTATCATCCAGATCCTTTTAGCCTGAAAAACTATGTTTGACCTATTAAGGGACATATTCTATACACATGGTTGCAGAGAGGTATAAGAATGCAAAAGAAAATAAGTTTGGGGGTATTGAAAAAAAGAATGCCAAAAGAAGAAGAAAAATAACAAAAGAAAATGAATCAATAAGGATTAATCATTCAATTGGGGGGGATCACATCCCAATGAACTGAAAAGAAAATAATTTTAGGGGTATGGTAGTAATATAGCCCATATAATCAGAGAAAACTTTAAACAAAAAGTCAAGAGAGTGAAAATTTATGTGCAAATTCATTTATGATCTCTCACTTTGTAAATCCTTATTCCTTTTCTTTGTTAACCTAACCCAAGGCCCCATTAAAAGCTTAATAAAGACCAATTGATCCAAGTGGATAGAGTTTTCTATATTAGTGGAGAGAGATTATGAAAAGCAAGCTTATGAAATATTTTATGGAAATTATTACAATCATTGAATTGCATATTATTAATTGAAAAGCATGAATGTAGTATGAGATTGACAAAGTAAACACACATTCTCACTTTATGAAGAGTTCATGAAGCATGAATTTCATGAGATTACTTGGCAAGCATCATGGAAGATTTTTTAATTATGTGTACATGAGTAATTTTTCTGGCATGTTCTTGATTAATTGAGAGAGACTTTACTATTGTTTCATGAGTTTTAGTTTTTATTTTTCTTGAGGATGATCAAAAGCTAAGTTTGGGGGTATTTAATAAGCTCGTAATTCACCATATTTTAATACCTAAATTCACTTGTTTTGGATCCTCATTTAACATAATTTCACTGCTTTTGACTATATATTGCACTTAATGGAGTTTTTTTTTGTTTCAGACATCAAAATCTAAAGATGACAAAAGGTGTCACATTGGGGCAATTTTTGGCACATATTGAGGCCTATTTAGAAAAATTTTGAACATGAAAGCTGTATCCCTTTGAATTATCTATCCAATGAATCTAGAATCATATGATTTTATTATCGAATGAAATAGTTATGGGCAACATACCATGACTATATTTGGAGACTTCTAAAGGCAGCTTTAAACGTTATAAAGTAACCTCTGATGGCAGCTTCAGACATTATAGTATGCTTTAGATGGATACAAAAGCCATTCTGTAGCTTTAGACCCTCTAAAACTAACTTCAGAGGCATAACTACGAAAGCCAGTTCACTGCTTCAGAGGTGCAAAAATAACTTCAAAGCTGTGGAACTAACTTTATGCGTGATTGCGAAAGTGATTCCGTTACTTTAGAGGTGTTGAAGGGGTTCAATTAGCATAGAAAGGCTTCAGATGTTGGACACATGCTTCAAGCCTACTAAAATGGGATGCTAGAATCTACACCATGAGCTTCAGATGGTCTAAAGCTTAATGAATCTAGGGTGTGATAGATCCTAGAAATGAATCTTATATTAATGTTTGATTTTTGTTTCTTTCGTTCTAAGCTTAATGAATGTATGTGATTGTCCTCCACATGCATGAACTAAGATTTTGAATTCATGATTGAGAAAGATGAATTAGAAATAGATGCTTGAATGGAAGAACATATCATACAATGATGACTAAGATAGTCACTATACATGTGCAATTTATGAGAGTTATGACCTCGAGAGCACATATTTTACACTTGGGTGCCTAAGCTTAATGGGTTTATTGATATTGATTTGCATGGAGACATGGTAGATCACATCCATAGGCACACCTACCATAGCACTTAAGAAAGGGTGGTAGATACTTTAGTGTATTTGATTGATAATGAGAGGAATGATGATCTAACCAATGCAATGTATCAATACGAGTGGATTTGCTCGGTGAAGTTGGTTGATTTTTCTTCACTTGCATTTGAAATGTGTTCCCTAGCTAGTTTTATTGTTAATATTTATAACGTTAGCTGCAAATCACTTGACTAAATAATACTACTCATGGGAATCAAAAAACTCCTCATGGGAATGATATTCAAATCATTACATCTGTATTACTTGTGACCATGTATTCTTGCACAAGACCCAATAGTAATTCTCTTAAAAAAACCTTGACATCCACCTTATTAAAAGTGAAACCTAAGAAAAAAGCTGGACAATAACAAAAGAGACAAAATTATAATTCTAGAAGGAAATAAGGGCCCAAATAGAACCTGATTTGGGTAACTAAAGTTGTTGCCAATGTTGTAAATGCAAATCATTCTCCTAAATCTAGATTAGTGGCACCCAAAAAGCAATGGGTACCAAAGTTGTATGCCACTAACCCAACTAGACCCATTTCCAAATGGGTATAAAAAATTAAAGAATAACCTTGTATATGCAGGTGTGCTTAAGAGCCATAAGGAGCAGCACATGGTACATTGATAGTGGTTGCTCAAGGCACATGACATGGAAGAGGGAGCTTTTCACAGAGCTTAAAGAAAAGAATGGTGGAATAGTTACCTTTAGTAATAGTAGAAAAGGTAGTGGTTGGGATTGGTAAGATCGGCCAATCATAATCTACTATTATTTCTAATATTTTACTTGTAGAAAGATTGAAACATAACCTATTGAGTGTGAGTTAGTTCTATGACAATAGTTACAAGGATATGTTTGAATCTCACGTTTGTTCAGTTTTAGATGAATCAAACTCAGTTGCATACTTGGTAGAAGACATGAGAATGTATATGTTGTAGATCCTTGTGATATCTAGGCCAAGTGTCTTATTGTCAGCAATAATGAATCCCTGTTGTGGTAAAGAAGATTAGGACATGCCAATAAGAATATGATTGAAAGGATTTATAATAAGGAACTTTCTATTGGCTTATCAAAACTAAAATTTGACCAAAGCGAGTTGTGTGATGCTAGCTTGAAACAAAAGTAAGTAAAAGAATCATTCAAATCTTACAAAGAAGTATACACAACCAAACCACTTTAGTTGCTACACATGGATCTTGTTGGACCAACAAGAACTAGAAGTCTTGGAGGGAAATATTATACATATGTCATTATAGATGACTTCTCTAGATATACCTAGATAATGTTTGTAACATCAAAATATACTGCTATTTCATTTTTTTATGTCTTTACCAAATGTGTACAAAATTATCAAATCTCTCACATTATAGTCATATGGAGCGATCATGGTGGAGAATTTGTGAAACATAGGTTCACTACTTTTTGTGAAAGTAATGACATTCTTCAAACATTCTCTGCACCAAGAAAACCCAAATAAAATGTAGTTGAGAGGAAAAGTAGATCCTTCCAAGTAATGATAAGGACAATGTTGACTAAATAGAATCTGCCTCAATATTTTTGGGCTAAAGCAATGAACACTGTTTTCTATATTATTAACATAATTTATGTTAGGCCAGTACTCAATAAAACTCCATTTGAATTATATTATGGTAGAAAGCCAAACATTTCACATTTTCATACATTTCACTATAAATGTTTCATTCTTAACAATGGTAAGGAAAACCTTGGGAAATTTGACAATACATCTGATTATGGTATTTTTCTTCGATATTCCATTGTTTACAAGGCATTTAGAGTCTACAACTTGGGGAATATAACTATTAAGGAGTTTGTCCCTATGAAATTTGATGAAAGTACTAACCCTTCAAAAAGAGTTAGTGATTTGGATAATGAGACAGGTGAACTAACAATATTTGTGGAGAAGATGACACTATAGAATAAAGAAAAAGAAGCTCCATAATGATAATAGTGTTAGATAAGGTAGAACCATCCACTAGTGAGGTAGATAATGAAGGTAATCCTCCTAAAGATTGGAGCTTCATGCATGCTTATCCTGAAAACTAGATAATTGGTGATGCATAGGATAGAGTTAGAATTAGATCTTCTTATCGCCAAGTAAGTCATAATTTTGCCTTTATTTCTCAACTAGAAACAACATGCATAGAAATGCCTTTAGAAGATGAGAATTGGATCATAGTTATATAAGAAGAGTTGGACCAATTTAAAAAGAATGATGTGTTGACACTTGTTTCAAGATGAGACCATCAATCTGTTATACGAACTAAATGGTTTTTAGGAACAAATTAGATGAATTTGGAATTATTGTAAGAAATAAGGCAAGAATAGTAGCAAAGGGGTACTATCAAGAAGAAATGATTAATTTTAAGGAGTCATATGCCCCTGTTGCTATGATGGAAGCCTTTCAAATGTTGCTTGCTTTTGCATCCTTTATGAATTTCAAGCTCTATCAAATGAATGTTAAAAGTGTATTCTTGAATGGGTTCATAAATGAAGAGGTTTATGTGGAACAACCCCCTAAGTTTGAAGACCCTCATGATCCAAACCATGTCTTCAAACTCAAGAAAGTCATCTATGGTCTTAAGCATGCTGTTAGAGCATGGTATAAGAGGCTAAGTAAATTTTTGATTGAAAAAGGATTTATTAAGGTTAAAGTAGATACCACACTCTTCATTAAGCATGACATTAACAACATTTTGATTGTTCAGATTTATGTTTATGACATTGTATTTGAAGCTACTAGTGAAAATTTATGTGAAGAATTTTCAAAAGTCATGCAGGGAGAATTTGAGATGAGCTTGATGGGAGAACTAAACTTCTTTCTCAGATTGCAAGTCAAGCAGATGAAAGATGGAAGGAATTTACATCCACCAAATAAACCAAAGAGCTCCTAAAAAATTCAAGTTAGATGATGGAAAGGCTTTTAGGACACCAATGAGTAAGGTAAATCTGTATGTCAGAAATTGTATAGAAGCATGATAGGATCTCTTTCTTATTTAACTGCCTATTAGGGTAATAAAAATTAGAAAAATCTGTAAGCCCTTCACACAATTGGGCATCAATTTTTATCAGGCTGGACAACTTGACTAACCTTTAAAATCCATGGGATCAAAACCAGAAAGTTTGAAAATGTTGGATAGAGGAATGCATTTGAATAACAATGAGAATGCAACATCGATTAATTAGAATAGAGGGAGATGAAATTAGAGACATGGTCGACAATGTCCTCTAAAAGAAGGAATTCACATAATTTCCTTTTGCATCTAGAATTTGTGAGGCAGGGTCGAATGTATTTTGGTCAAATAATGTAACCCAATTGTGAAATTCCTCCAAGAATAGAACATTATGCATTCATGGTTGATTTGCTAGGCTGAACAGGTGTCTCATGGAAGCTTATATTTTTGTCTCCATGATGCTAATTAAGCCAGAGTTAGCTATCTGAGGCACCTTGCTGGACACTTGCACAATCCATCAAAAAGTGGAACCAGGCAAGAAAGTGTCCAATCAATTATTTAATTCAATTCCTAAACCACTATGCACTGATGTTGAACAATTATGCCTTGGCATGGAGGTGGATGGATGTTGGGAAGGCACGACAAAGTTGAGGGATCACCATGTTCTGGCAATGTTGCAGAGCATGTTAGACTTTCCAACAATGCTCATGGTCAACACTGCAGCGAATGAAAAATGGCTAGCAAAAAAGCCATAATAACATGAAGCCTTCATCTGCACATACATTTGCATCCAGCAAGTTTTCACAGATAGCAACATCTGCACCTAATATGTCGCGTGGGCAATGGGATTATCTCTCACAAGGCTAGGTCGCGTAGTTAAGGAAGCTTGTAGCAAAGGCCCTGCAGACAACATAGGCAAAGTAGAGGAGTTGCTAGTCACACAGTTGAAGTAGAAAGAAATTCTCCAAGTCGCGCAAGCAGTGACAATTTCAGGAGGCTTCCACTCATGCAGACAATGTGGAAAAATGAGTCATGTAGGCAGTAGCAAATTCAAGCAAGTTCATGGCAAGTAGCAAGGTTATGAAGGCAAAGCCAATATGCTTGACTAATTGTGCTACCTAAGCATGTAGTTAAAGGTCAATGAAGGAAAAAAACATTGTCTGTGTAGCTAGCTTGGCAGCAGTTCACGTAGACAACACTGGTAGTGGAGACATTCTTTTTATGCGTCGTTAAACTAGCAATGGGTCACACAGCAAAGTTGTGAAGGGTGCTGTTGAGTGGGTTGCACAGTTAAGGCTACCATGGATTGTCAAGTAGTCGCACAGATAGCATTGGAGAAAACCCATCAACACGGTAAGCCCCTATCCATCCTCATCAGCTCAACATGATAAATGAATGCTATGCTACCATGAAGACTATCCAAGCAACATCTCAATCAAATGGTGGTAGTTGTGCATTAGTTGTGGAAGGTTGAAACGTGGCTTTCATGGAAAGTAATAAAATAATAATAATGAAAAAAGAAAAAAAAGTCAAAGCATTAATGGCCTTCCTACCTAGCTTGGAAATATATGCACTCTTTTCACTTCGTTGAAGCTATTAAGCTATGATGTATGGTTATCTTACAAAATGTGATGGATCCATCCAAAGCCATCACCAATCTATGATTGATCTCCACCAATGATTTGAAGATGAATAGTTTTATTCACATAACAAAAGTTTAAGAAATATTTCCAAGAAAACTTAGAATATTAAGATGATTATTATTTAAGTATTTCAGAAAATTCAAATGGTATTTCCAATTATATTTTTGTAAAATGCATGAAAAAACATGAAAAATAAAAATGAGATAAATTGCAAGGTCCACCCAACTAGAGGAACTCAAAAATTTGCAAAATCCAAACAAGTAGCACAGTCAGGTAGTGCAATCCGAGTGCAATTGAGCTCTAGGTAGCACAATCAGAACTGAGCTCTAGGTAGCATAGTTAGGGTGAAACTGAGCCCTAGGTAGTGTAATTAGCATGCAACTAAGCTCTTTGGTAGCATAGTCAGAGTGCAAATGAGCTCTAGTGTAACAACCCGGGCTCCAGGTACACTATTGTCCACTTTGGCCACAGGCCGCACGGTTTTGTCCCGCTCACACGGGCCCGTCATGCACTCCCGCCCAAAACGGGATGCACCT